>JAPYYV010012309.1:0-20613 GCA_030522625.1 Copidosoma aretas | reverse complement strand
TTTTTTTTTTTTTTTTTTTTTTTTTTTTTTTTCAATCAAACACGCTGCACGCACGAGTATAACGGATGATAAATCTTCTGTTCTACCGCCGGTCGAACGCGCGTCAGGCCCAAAACCCGGACGAGCTGTCGATAGTGGAGAGCGAGCAGCTCGAGGTAGTGGGCGAGGGCGACGGCGACGGCTGGCTGAGGGCGCGCAACTACCGGGGCGAGGAGGGCTTCGTGCCCCAGAACTACCTCGACGTCGAGCAGGAGGCCGAGCCGCAGCAGAGCGGCCTCGCCTCCCAGGCCCCGGGCATCGTCCAGCAGATATCCTTCTCCTCGGTCGACTACACGATCGACGACCACGACGCCGTGGATCCCGACGCCCATCTGTACCAGCAGGAGCAGCCGGAACAGGAGCGGCCCCAGGAGGTGCCCGCCATGCGGGAGACGACGGTGCGTCTTGTTGTTGTTGTGGTTTCGACAAAATTTTCGGTTCACAATTTTGTACAATAATTTATGATATAAAGTTACACGTTGGATGTATCGATCACCAGGTCGTGGTGGTGGAAACAGCGGTAGCACCGGTTCAGGCGGCCCCGCCGCAGAGCAACCACGTGGACGACGGGCGCGAGTACTGCGTCGCGATGTACGACTACGAGGCGACCTGCGACGAGGAGCTGAGCTTCATGGAGGGCGACGTGATCGTCGTGCTGAAAAAGGAGCCCCACGACGTCGACGACGGCTGGTGGGAGGGGGAGTTCGAGGGTCAGACGGGCCTCTTCCCCTCGCTCGTCGTCGAGCCCTGCGCGCCCGACGGCACGATACTCTCCGATGCCGAGGTAGAGCTCCGCGTTATTCGTATATTTTCCGCATCACCCAATATTATGCAATAATGTTATGTACTTTGCGGAATCATGAACAAAAATCAGCATCGGTCACAGCTGTGAGAACGACAATGTTTTAAATACCGAAAAGTATGTTTTTGTTGGGCGTATTGAATGAGAGGACGAATTTTTCGCTGAAAATTAATGATGCCCTCGAAATCGTGTTTTTAAAAAGGATCAAACAATCATAAAGCTCTGACAAAATCATGCGGTGCCCGAAAATTCAGTAGTAACAGTCGAGTTCGGTCGGACATCCGATTCGGCGAATTTTCGCTGCAACGCCTGAATATACATGTATATAATATTTACTGAAAAAGAAAAAGTCTCTCAACGAGACACTGAAAAACAGTCAAGGTCGCGAGAGCTGATGGCTCAATGGCAGCTCGAAGCGACGAAACCCGACAAGTTGTCGAGTTGCTGCAAAGTGTCTTACCCGTAATACTTATTCTCATCGAGCATCGCGACGAAAGATCGACCGATGACTCTAATTCGATTTGCACCACGCACCCCAGACCACAGAAAAAAGAGAAAAAGAAGGAAAAAAAAAAAAGAAAAAAAAAAAAAAAAAAAAAAAAAAAAAAAAAAAAAAAAAAAAAAAAAAAAAAAAAAAAAAAAAAAAAAAGCTTACCGATATTAATATGCATGTACGTATCTTGACGCTGCAGAGATGAGAGAGCGAGGCTTCGTGAACGGCGACCGACCGGACAGTTTCGACATGAATCTAACGAAGGACCAGCAGGATCAGTACGGCCTACAGTTCGACGGCGAGAAAGATTCGCCGCAAGCCCCGGGAATCATAAGTGAGTTTTTCTTCCCCCTCATTCTGTGTACTTATTATTATTTTTATTGTGGCGAGTGATGTTTACTTCTGATCGTTCGATCGATTTGCTTGCAGTTGACGAAGCTCCGGACGAGAGCAGCGACAAGGAGGTACGTAATCCAATATAGTTGCATTAGCTCATATTTTATGTACTTTGTTTCTCTTGAAAGAGTCATTATACTTTACGTGTGTTGTACTTACTTCCGAGTTCAAATGCCGCGACGGGTTTTTATTTTTCAGTAGACAATGTATACACGATTCTTAATTCTTTCGTTTGAATTTCGTTAAAATTATCGAGAGAGGCTCTTGATTTCAGTAAAAGTTTTTATTTCACGAAATCACAAGAATGAAATGATTGTCAATAAAATTTTTTAATTTTTAAATCCATTCTCAGGAATAGTTAACGTGGGTATGTACATCGTCATATATCGTCTTACGTATTAAAAGTTATCGCATGAATTTTATTACAAAACCTATGCCAACGATTCAGTTTTTCTTTTTCATTTTTACAAAAAAATTTTTAAAACATAAAAAAAAAAAAAAAAAAAAAAAAAAAAAAAAAAAAATTCATAGACAGTAGTATCGATAAAAGTATAAGATCATTGTTGTTTTGTTTCATGTCTATTAATGTAGAGAAAAAAAAATGAATGAGCCTGCCTTTGAATTTTTATTTTTACATTCAAAACCAACATGTATATCAACACTTTTACAACTATATTGACAGAGTTGACATTTCTTTTTTTCTTCATGGTTTAAAAAGTATATTAATGACAAAAAAAACAACTTGTAATACTTAAGACACAAAACCTGAATTTTGCAACAACAAAAAAATTGTATACAATTTATTTTCAACACTTTTTACTGCAATGCATTCGATAAACCCGTCCAACGCATCTGTAACAAGCCAAGTAGATTGACACCCAATTTTTATTATTATTATTATTATATATTTTCAAGCCTTTGATAGCAAAATCGTATAGCTGAAAACAAAACACCCATTGACTAAACAAAACGATAACCACGACATTCCAGGGCGAGAACGGGGATGTCGGCCTGGGGGTGGCCCAGATAGTCATAACCGCAGCGACGCCCATGGAGGAGCCGGACAGGCCGTTCCCCGGCACCGAGCCAGTAGAAACACAAGAGGAGCCAGAAGAACAGCAGCCCAATACTGAAAGCAAAAGGGCTGCCGAGCCGGAAAAGGCCAGCGAGCCCCAGATCCAAGAGGAGGAGGAGGAAGAAGCGGAACAAGAGCAGCCGGCCTCGTTGAAGAAAGCCGAGTCCGAGGAGAAGATGGACGCCCAGCCGACGGACTCGGCACCCTTTCCCGTGAGCAGTTCCTCGGGCAGCGACGCTGAGTCAGTGTCCGGGCCCAGTACCGGCGACAACTCGCAGTGTCTACCGGCTGCCCGCTCGGGTGGCCCTGCTGCAGCCCCCACCGATGACCAGCCGGCACAGCAGTCACCGCCCGCGGAGCCACCCAGCGGCAAGATGCTCGTTGGCGGTAGGGCCAGCATACCGGACGAGCTCCAGCCAGACCAGTTGCAGAAGCTCCAGGAGCTCAAGGAGTCGAACGCCTAGGGCTGACTAAAGCTCGAGCCTCTTGTGCTGCTCTTTGAGGGATGCGTTGCGAGGACAACGAGGAGGAGGATGATGATGATGATGATGATGATGATGATGATGATGATGATGATGATGATGATGATGATGATGATGATGATAATAAGAAGAGACAGAGGCGCGCTGCTCTCCTGCCTTAATAACCGCGACGAGGAAACTCGCTCTTCCGTTAAGTCACCAACACAAGTTTCGACGCATGCTCGAGTTCTGGATTTTGACCGAAGTAATTGGGAAACAAGAAGACTAAACAAAACCTATATATATAAATATACATGTATAAAGGATATAAAAATACAAAGGATATAAATACTATACATAAACAAGGAACGAGTGAGATGAACGAATATGTAATGCAATGAGAAAAGGAGAGACAGGACACTTGGTATTTTACATTTTACACACGCTAAATGATGTTCGCTCACTCATCTCCAAACACAATTCACTTGTATACACTTATACACATCGAATTGCCCCTTAGAATGTGTTAACGCATCGGTTTAATTAATCAACAGACGTAAAAAGACTATGTAAACAACATAACGTCACGTAACGCTTGAATATTTTCATGTTATAGCGCGAAAAGGACAACAATAACACACATATACGATATCTGCATTACAACATAATCCGAGAAAATGTTCAGAGAGATCGAAAGAGGTGAAAAAACACAGATACGTACGTAAAATTTTGCTAGTGTGTATAAGTATATCGTATTGCGTATCTCTGTTCTCTCCCCTGGTCTTTTAATAGTGAGTTCGTAACAAATAATAATAATAATAATAATAATAATAATAATAATAATAATAATAATAATAGTGATAATTGAAAAAAACTGAGAGCGATGAGTTGCGACTTTTGAAACATCATTTACAAGAAGTAATCAGAACGCAATTGATTAAAAAAAATTATACTAACGATGTACAGCGTATTACAAGCAAATAAAAAAAAAAGTAATAAGAAAAAATAGAAAAAGTGAATTAAAAAAAATAATAAAGGAAACAGCGTACCCTATCAAGCAACGACTGTGACCTGTAATACTCCGAATCCCGAGTTAGTTGCTCGTGTAAATTATATATAGAAGAATTACAATGATGTTAAGTGTACAAAAATATTTGTTCATTTATTCATCAACGACATTGCACTGAGCACAACAAAACTGTTGTTTCTTTTTCATTGACATTTTGATTCCTTCACATGTAACGAACAGCTTATAACTTGGTCGTATAAAAAACTAAAAAAAAGAAAAATCATTACAAAAACCCTGCTAAAAATTAATGCACTACACTACATCGTAAAAAAATTCCAGTTTCATGTGTACAAATTCTTTCCTATGCCTAATGGCAAACTAAATACAAAAAAGTGTAAAAATCAACCTTCAATATGATTTCATTGATAAGTGGAATCATTTTTCACCTCTATAGAAACCATCAACTTATCGCCAAACAAGTGCATTTATTTTTAGTAGTAAGAATCGGTAAGAAAAAACCAGTAGAAACTCGATGTAAATGTCTATGGCTGCATGCGAATAGCTCCATCCAGTCTTATGGTCTCGCCATTGAGTAATGGATTTTCCACGATGGCCTGAACCATATGTGCATACTCGTCTGGTTTGCCCAGTCTCTGGGGGAAAGGGATACTTTTTGCGAGGAAATTTCGCACCTTATCCGGTAGCGTAGCCAATAGTGGAGTGTCGAATAGTCCAGGAGCAATCGTCACCACTCGAATTCCTAATATTGAGATTATACAGCAGCATATAACACACATACGTTATGTATTCGTCGTACAAACTCCAACAGTATTGTATAAAGAGTATTGTTTAATATTAATTATTTGCTTAAGTTTGTTATGCGTCATTTAATATATATATATATGTATAGCTATGTTAATGATTTTCTGACTAATGAAAAATGGAATAATTTGGTTTTTTCACTCAATCTTCATTGTAAAAATAAGGATTCCAATAAACCAAATGACGAGTAAACTTTCTAAAAAGTTATAACAGAAATGAAGAGAAGAAAAGCATTGTGCAGCAATCAAATATATCATGTCACGAATTTTCGACGAAAATAAACATAAGACAAATTGAAAAATGCCTTTCATGATATTTTTATCATATTTCTACTATCAGCTTGTTCGACTTACAAAAAAAAGAAGCTTTGATGTATAGATGCAAGAATTGTTACAGTTAATACAGTGTATTCAAATGAACGATTGCAACTTTTCATTTCGTAAAAAAATCCATGTGAAAAATCATACTCACCCTCACGAGACAGGTCACGAGCGATCGGCAGAGTCATGCCAACGATCGCACCCTTGCTGGCAGAGTAAGCAGCCTGGCCGGTCTGACCATCGAAAGCTGCAACACTGGCAGTATTGACGATGACCCCTCGCTGACCATCCTCGTTTGGCTCGTTCTTAGCCATCAATCTGACAGATAGTCTGATTGCATTGAATGAACCAAGTGTATTAACTTTGAGAACTTTCTCAAAATCATCAAGGCTATGGCAAGTGTCCTTTTGCGAGTTATATGTTTTAAAGGCAGTGGCAATACCAGCAGCATTTACAAGCACGTCGAGGCGACCAAACTTTTCCTTGGCCATATCCAGGGCATTCTGAACATCTTTTTCTGATGTAACCTGCAATCAGAAACTTTTACTTTGAATCCAATCATGATTTTTAAATTTGAATCATTTCCTAAACAGTCTTTTACTACACTTTGCAATTATCAAGAGAATTTACAATAGTATGCAGACATATTGAAATGTTATCAAAAATAAATAGATGATGTAACCAAATGTTTGGATATACACTTCAAAAGGGCATTATCTTATCAGGTATTTTTTCAACAGTATTTTTTTATAAACTTACATCCATAGGTACAAAGACTGCAGAGCTCCCAAGTGCACTAGCAACATCATTTCCCTTAGATGAGGGAAGATCTCCAATGACGACCTTTGCACCATGTTTAACAAATCTTTCAACGGTTCCTCTCCCCAAGCCAGAGGCTCCTCCGGTGACTAGAGTTACCATACCCTAATAATAAATTTAATACATTAAATATGTATTTGATTGCTGCGTTGAACAAACAAACGAGCATAAATATAAATATAAAAATGAAAGATTCGTATCAATTTGTACTTATTTGATGATGAAACAGTCTATTAGTTTATTTTCACTTCTATAACATATGCTTATCAAGTAAACAAAAGAAATCATGTTCTTTCTAACTTTATTAAAATTCAGGTCAAAATATACGTTCATTACGAATTTATAAATATTTATGAGATAAAAAACATAGGCGTGTCAATGGAAAAGTACTGTACTGTGGAACTTGGTATGTAAAAAAAAAAAAGAAAGCCGGCCAACAGCATGGATAATGCATTTTGGGCGTGTGTAATAACTTTACTGCTATCAAAGCTTGTAAAAAAAGCACTCCGAGTACGAATAAGTACTGACCTTCAGCATTTTGGAAGCTCGTCTAGAGTTCGAGAAGAAGAGCTGTATGTACAATTAAAGAGCGGGTCTCAAGTCCACACGACACACGTCTTGACTTCTACAGACGATTGAACAGCAAATTTGCCGGCTGCTGCAAGTCATGCAACTCTTGACTCTCTCTCTCTCTCTCAGTTCAAGAGTCACTCTAGCCTGTTGTACTTAGCCTGTACAGATAAAATGCGCAATCACGTGGACCCGTGCGGACGTTAAAATTTAAGTTTTGGTTTGCTTTGCTTGGCTTGGTTGCAATTATCTCTTATAATATCCCTAGGTTGCAGTTACTTTTCTGTCTCTCATGATGTCGCGACACACTCGTGACACTTTACTTGGTCGGGGAGCCATCATCAGAGGATTTGGTACTGAACCTGGATGGGAGATGAAGAATTTGAACTCAAATGAAAGATCTCAACGAGTAGTGTGCCTTTAAAGAAGTTAGAAAATCCGAGCCTTGGATTTTGATTAGTGTTGTAAAATAAGTTGGAAAATCCATTTTTTTCAGTTATTTCGCTATTATATCTCGAAAAAAAAAGGTTTTAGCGAAAAATGTTTCGAATATTAGTTGTTCCTCGGACGATTTTACGTAGGGATAGCGTATTTAAAAAAATTAAATAATGTGTTTTCCCACCGAAAACAATGATGAAACTTTAAAAATTAATAAATTGAAAACCACGAAAAACATATGGTGAAATAATTTTTATTTGTCGAAATTCGGATATTAAATAGGTTTTGGCACTGTTAACAAAATATGCCCAGTCCTATTGCCCATGAACAATATGGCGACCTATTGCAAAATTTTTAATACAAAACTTTCGAACGCCGTAGTTTGAACGGACGTTTATCGATCCCGATGAAACTAATTGGAATCGGTAGGTATTCATATAGTCTTTCAACATGTTGAATTTAAAAAAATTTCCAATAAGTGGTTTTTACGTTATTAACAAAAAACAGTTTTTCATAGGTCATAATTTTGTCAATTTACAAGACAGAGATTTGCAATGAAGTGCATTTGATTAGAATCATTTTTTTATGAATTTTGAAAAAAAAATGTATTGTAGGACCAATAGATACGGAGTTACGATACTTTTACTTTTGTACTTGTAGTGGCCGTTCTAATTACTCTTTTGACTTCGGACTCAGCTTAACCTCTTTTTGAATATTTACTTAACAGTAAACAAATGTTTCCCCGTCGATTCGATCAACCATTTCGGCGTAAACAATAGATCATTCTGGTGAAATCGTGTATGGGCCGACGCCGATGAGCGTTCGCAGCCCAGTGGCGAGACTGGCGAGCCGCGTGTGCCGAAGGCGCCCGAAGCGGCCCGAAGCAGCCCGAAGTGGGTAGACAGTCCGTCGGCACTGCTGGCGAACAGATATTTGGTTGCATAATTAATTACTCGTAAATAAAACCATCTACGGATATGCTTTTGGATTAACTCTTCAGCTTCACGATGGTGGTATTTAATTTGTTGTAAGTTGAGTACACGTGAAAATATTACATTTTTTTTCCAACACAAGAGCTCTACTACGACATACATATGGGTCATTCCGCCGAAACTTGCACTATTCGTATCCAAAATTTTTGTTTTTCGAAAGTTTATTTTTGTTTAATATTTTGCGTTATTTATTATTATTACATAATTAGAAATGTATGCAAAATAATTTCCAATCTGCAATTATCACAGGTACTGTTTTAGTGACTAGCCTTCCACCAGGTCACCTAAAAAATGCCATTAAAAAAAAAAAATAAAAAATAATTTCGTATTCTTTTGGAAAAAATAGAGATAAAACATTCTTAGTCATTTTTCTCTGAAGTCAATAGTTTTTAAGTAAAAAATACTAGAAGTTGGAAAAAGTATACGTTTTGATCCAAGTTTTCAAACTTTGCGTATTTTTTACTCATAAACTATCGATTTAAAAAAAAAAAGGTCAAAAGATGTTTTATTTTTATTTTTATCCAAAGTTCACGATAAAAAAATTGTAAAGCAAAATATTTGAGTTTCACACCTGCAAATTCTGAAAATCCACATTTACTTACATACTTTCATACGTCACAATACACCTAGCTGAAGTAATGTGGCTGTACGTATCACAGATACTGACTGTCATCACAAAGGATGCCCTAACTTAGTGTACACCACAACAAAAGCTTATAACCGTTTTTTCCGATTTATTGAAAATAGTGCGGTTACGGAAATGACGGTTACATATTTGACATTTCGTCTTTGAAGCTCTCCCATCTCTTTGCCCTTGACTATTATGGTTTTTCCGCAGAAATAGCACTTGTTGCAACTATAGTCTTTAAAAAAAATTGACTTCAAGAAAGAAAAAAATACAGCACAATAGTGGTTCCACGAGGTTACAGAATTGACCAAGTTTTCGAATAAAGTAATTTTTGAACGAGAAAACAGCACGTGTCAATAGAACGTCGAACTTTTGGTACTCCTATCCATTGCATTTTCTACTCTGACATAAAAACTATAAAAGCGAACGATTTTGGATGTTCGTAGTATGCGTAGAGTACTTAAGAAATGATATACTTAAAAGCCGATGAAAAATTTTTCGCGCAAACCGTTGGACAAAAAGTAAACAGCTCGTGACGACAAGGTTTATTCCATGCAGGTCTAAAACTAATGAAAACTTTCAGACATATTTTTAGACATCCACCCAAAGAGAGTTTTATAACGAAATGTCCGTGTTGGACAGGTTACGGAACTGACATTTTGACCCTTTAATCATCTGTAGATCAAATGGTACACTTTAAAATTTAGTTGAATGACATGAAACAGTTAAGTACCAATACTATACGTACTTTGGTACCCATAGGATCGCCTACTTAATTCATTCTCAATTCTGTGCACAAGATCAGGACACCAATAGTGCAAGTTTCGCCGGAACGACCCATGCATATATTAATAACTTTTTACCTAACTGTCGTATGCTACCCCATTCGAGTCGATCCGACAACCCTACGCAAAAATATACTATATTCTTTAGCGTTACGGGATCTCAGTTTTTATTTTAGAAATACTGACTTCCCGAATTCGCAAACCTGTTACACTGGCTAGTAGTAACAAAAACTTTTTTTTTTAAATTCCTGCAATGTCTTCAATCTCCGTAAAATACAAAACGGCCAAATTGGAGCGCCCAAGTTTAACGGTATGAACGTGCGAGAGCGTTTTCCACACAACTGTCAAACTGCTGAGATTTTGGTCCCGCAACTTTACCAGCATCCCAGTCTTTTACATGATATTTTTCGGCTCTGATAAGTGCATGAAAATGTTGCTTACGTCAATACCTTTAAAATTATGTGCCACAGGAAAAATGAAAAAGCCGTATGCTGCTTCCAGGGGTCGTCAAAAGTGAAAATTTGGGAGTGGGGCACGAGCCCGTAACGCTAATTTAGCCCCTTTTTTTCGTGTAAAACTAAAACAATACACTTTCATGATCTGATTTCTGTTGTACCATCACTAGAAAAACACCATTGATGAATAAAAAAGTTTTCAGATCGAAATCTCATTACGCAACACTGTAATCGAATGGGACATGAAATAGACCGTTTTTAGGAGAATGACCCATTTATGGTACCAGTAAATACATTTATCTTATATCGTACCGGTTGCCGGTTGCGGTCGTCTTGAAGAAGAGAAGACACTGATAAATAGTTCCAAAATATAGTAAATCGGTTATTTTATAAATTAAATGATATTTGTAATAAAAAGTTATAAACTTTAAACCGCAATTTACCATAATTTTTTCCCCACATCTACTTATTATTATCATCCCTTGGAGTGAAGGGTTAATTTGAAATGAAAGTTTTTTTATTTTAATTTGACAATAGAGAATATGTATTTATAATGACATTTAAATCAAATGTAATGTAATTTTTTTTCTATGTGACCGCTTGCTACAACATAATGGCCAAATTTTTATTGTGCCTGGCCTTTCTATTGAGTAATTATTGTGCTTGAATCTAGAATAAATCAACGATCTTATATTAATTAGTAATTACATATATATCTTCATACAATAATTCTGTTGTTGTTGTTGTTATGACTATAGCTTTAGAACAGGTGATGATCATTCTTGTGATTCAGTTGACGAATAATATGACTATCAATATTATTCTTCATTGACAATGAATTCTTTCTATAACTTTTTTTTTTTTTTTTTTTTTTTTTCTTTTCATTTTTTTTTTTTTAATGAAGTTAATTTTTTCTTCTCAGTTTTTACTTACTTACGTGTGTGAGATTCATATCAACATCAATAAGTAATTTTTATTTTATTCTTTTACTTTTTTTTTTCATCATTTGACTTTATTGTCTGTCTGACTAAATATTTTTTGAGCAATAAATTAATATTCAAAAATATTTTTCCAATGTTTGGACATGTTAAATAAATAATTATTCATTAATGAATATATATATATATATTTCAATGGCGCAGAATTTTCTCTAACTTTCCAGAAAGTATAGGTTTTGAAGACGAATTTCAAGTCCATGCAATGTAATTACAATAATACTCATAATCATCAGAATATTACCATCTGTGACGAGTTCTAATTCACATTTGAACATGATGTTAGAAATCGCTGAACAATCAAACATGCTTTTTTAAAAAATGCACATTAATACGCGCTAAAAGGAAACTTATCCGCAAAAAGCACTTTTTTGCTTCTTCATATACTTTTGTGTTGTATAGTGACTCGCATCGATAATTTAATGGCACACGTCATGGCAGTTGCAACAACCTATTAATTGTAATTTCACTTTTAATTCATATAAACTTTAATTCACGCATAAAATTACTCATTTTCTTTTTTTTTTTTTTTTTTTTTTTTTATGTCAATATCGTTGCGCGCAATATATTATTTATGATGGCAAATTACAATTACATTTCCTTGTTCTGCAGTCTATATATTTTGATCGCTCAAATAAATTTTTTTTCACCTACAGGGTAAGTACAACGTTATATAATAACCATGAAATATTAATTTTTGAAAAAAACTTTGTTCATTACACACTTTCGAAACTGCATCGAGTTGCACTTTTTCTTATTTTATCTACTATATTTATATTAAATAGCTTCTCAAATAAAAAACTTTAAACATTTCTGTGGGCTCGGATAAAATATAGGTAATGCATAAAAATGCTATAAAAATTTAACTGAAAAATAAATTTGTCGCAATCATTAAAAATCAACAGATGGGCTTTGTCAATAATAAAACGTCAATTTTGTATTTTATGTAGTCAATGAAGATTTCAAAAATTCAAATGGGTATCTTGAAATTTTTTTTGATTAAGCAAATAAACTTTATTAATTGTAACTTAACGACTCTTGGTACGAAGACTCGTACAGTTCAGGTTTGGACGAAGTTTGTAGCCAATCTAGTTTTAAGTTTAGGCGAACTGTATACCCTTATAGTTCGCCTAAACCCCAGTTGGGTCTTTGTCCAAACTTAGCGAGCTGTACGAGTCTCCGGGCCAGACGGCTGTATATGGATGAATATATTATCAATACAAACACAAATATGCAGAGTGGGGTGAAAAGAACGTAAATCGCTTTTTTCTAATTTAAGTTGTAACGTGATTTATTTTTATTTCAATCAATGTTATAATAATTACTATCTATAAATTTTAATAGATTTTTATAATTTTAATTCATATTTCAACTATCTTAATCATTATGAAATCATTAACATTGTAACAGTTAATAATGTCTTTTAGTGTTACGACGTCTTAATAACTATTTATAAATCCTCGTAATATCAATGAGAAATAATGTTAGATTTACACCCATCGATCTATAAATGTTGCTGCAGCATACTAATATAATAATTAACGCTGTCAACTCGAAGCAGTTTGTCGATTGATATAGTGATTGACGTGTTTTATCGTCTCAAGTCGATTTTCCGCTCGATGTTTGACATTTTTAAATCACATAATGCCAACAATTTTTAAATAAAACATTTTCATAAATTAAACTATCTTGGGTCCATTAATTTAGATGAAGAAGGATCGACCGGCAAGACGAAGCATAATTCTTTTCAATGCCGAAAAAAATACAAAAAAATCGTTCCCACGCAGTTAACAACTACATATTTTTCCATAACAAAGTGATTAATAACTTTAATATATCACGATATAACACGCTGATATAGGCTTGATATGATGGCGACAATATACATTTAATTATCAATAGTATCTCTTACACACGTCTCACATACGCATATATATGTATATGTATATATATATATATTTATTTATGTATATATTTATATTCAATTAGAGACAATTATTCTTGTTTTCATATCATATTTACACTTGTATAAATCTTTTACGATTATTAGGCTTTGTTCTTCAAACACAAATTTTGCAAATTCCTTCTTTTTCTAACTTTACTAAGAACAAAAAGTGATATGGACCTTTTTTGTTAAACATTTCTTAACTCGCTGTATATTATTTGTATATTATTCCTTATGGTATATGAATCAATATGTTATAGAGCTTAAAAAAATATTTAACCAATGAAATGAAACGCTTGCTATAATATAGATCCTTTACTCGATAGCGGCCTTCAATTGCGTGAATAATTGAATTTTTTTTCAATCTATAAACTTTTACATTGAGGCAGCAAAATCTAATATTTTTCAAATTTCAAAAAAAAGCTCAGTTATTTTGATACCCGTTTGCGCCTATTTTAAAAAAATTCCATAAATCTTTTATTGCTTCTGATGAACATGACATAAACTTAAAGCTTGACTCGGTGAATGCGTAATTACAGCATGATACATTGGAAGTTATACAAAAAATTGTCGTGTCGTGCTCGCGTGGCTTTCTTTATAAATAATAAAGTCATATATACATCAAAATCAAACTATAATACAACTTCAAATGATGTTAAAATTTTCTTGACGCAATGCGAAAATTCTCGTTTTATTTCGAATTGATTTTCATTCGTAGCGGCGAACTTGCAAATAAACAAACCAACAGTCATTATTGTCATCTTGAGAACAAATCGGCACCCTTTCTGTGGTGTACAATTATAAACCGTAATTACTGCTTCCTTCGCAAATTCATCCCTCCAATTTATTGAACAATACTTATAGAATCCTAAACTTTGTTATCCTGATCTTGAGCACCGATAGATGTAATACGACAGTCTTGACAATCCATTACAATGTTTAGTTATATCCTCTCTGTAACACGTGCCAGATCCATACTTGTAAAGATGCATTAAACACACTAGTCGTGTATATTGCTTCGTTAAACCACACTCGAATACAAATGTTTTTCACTTCGAACATCGCAATTTACTTTCAACTATATATGAGTTCATATTTATAAGGTATTTATATTTAATTAATACATAATTTATATAAATTTATATATTTATACGCTATACAATGACGATGAGCTTTGGACCCGTGATCAGTAAATTCAAAAAATATCATCCCTCTCGTGAGTTACCGCAAACACATACATAATGTTGACCGATCATTAATTTTGCAATAATCAATTACTGTGTAAATTTCACCAAACTAATCGGATAGTCAGTTTGAATTTATTCTTTATTTCGAAAAAAATTTTATTTGTGTTTGAGTCTATGGGTGTATTTTATCTGCAACTGTATGTTTTTTGTTGAAAAATCAACAAACCAATTATATTAGATAGTTTTAATGATTATTTGATTTGACGTATTTTTCGATTGTGCACTTGTGAGTACGAACTAATACGGCATTGAGACAGTGTTTTCTATTATTTCAAGCATATGCACAGATCTACATGTCCTTTTAAAGTGTCATTGTTAAAATTTCATCATTGAGGGGCGATTTTGTGCGCAAATCACTAAAGACGCGCTATTGCGTATTACGTTTTACGATTATATTCATACGATTTCTGCTTTGTTAAAATTTTATTAGGAAGTGAAGAGAACCTGTGACGTACGTCGTTCTACGTACATTGGCGTCAGAACGTTACGTTTGTTTGATATGGCGATTGAATTATATTTAGTGTAGTTTATATTTATGAATACGCGTGTAAACTTTCTTTGATGGTATTGAAAAATTGAGTATAAAACAAACAATCTTGAGCACAAATCTTTTAATACAGGAAACAAGCGTTGAATTTAAGTAGAGTTGAGACTTTTTTTTTTGGATTTTTGCTTTTTTACTCAAGCATATTTTTATATTTACCTATGTTAGTGAAATAATTCGTATTTCATAATAATTCATAAAACACTCGCAGTCATAATACTAATTTTTTCATGTCACTTATGATTTCACCAACTTTTTCACATGCGTATGAGTTTCTTTTTATTTTTGGACCACGCGATAAAATTATTCTTATCTTACTGTGAAGATTATTCAGCGAATCACAACAAATTGGTACGTAAATGTTTTTGAAATAATACAATTTCATAAAACCATAAGTATTCATAGATTGATCACAGGGCATCCCTTAGCCTGAAGATTACAATTATTATTTATACTCGCAATACATGTGTTTACATAACACACGTGTGTATATATATGTCCTAACAGCATGAATCAAAATTTCATACACATTCGATCACATATACAGTGTTTTAACTTTATCAATTCGGTTATAATAATATATTTATCGCTTTATCGTAAGTATTCTTTTTCTAATTGATCTTGAAAAAATTGAATCAGCCTTTTGTTGCTTATTCGATAATGTCACACCGTCGTTCACGACAACGTCTTTGAGTGACAATACGATACAATATCCCAATAACCATTTCCCAAAAGATAAGTATTTTTTTTGTTCAAGTTAAAGTTACTCATTCACGCAACGAAAATATTAGAAAAATGTACAATTAGCTCGGCAAAAATATAAAACAAGAGCCAATTACCCTTCATAAATCATACGAGATTTGATAATTTGTTGTTGTTATTGTTGTTGATGTTGTTGTTGTTGTTGCTTAGACACTCTGCTCTAGCTTTTCTAAGATTATGAATTATTTTACAAATGATATGTGCACACCGATAAGAACAGTTTCACCATGATTTAAATAGCAACATCTTTTTTTCAACAAGTTGGAATATGCATTTCAAAATTACACATACTGGTGGTTGAATCCGGATTTTGAGTTTTTTTTTTAAATTTATTTCTACGATGGAAGGTTCTGCTTTTTGTTGATAAATTATAAAAGAACTCGTTTGAAATATTTTTTTAAGTATCAGCATTCAGAAAGTTAAACAAATATTTTTCTCATTCAAAAATAACTGTGTCCGGATCAATACGTTTTGAATACAATGTTGGCATGCTTATTCTTAGTACTTTTACGTGTATCAGCGATTTCAGTCTTACAAAAAGTAAATGAGAGTGAAATTAACGGTCAACTCTTTGATTCCATCAAAATTATTTGCCAATCATTCTAGTTCGTTGTTTTTCTTTAAATGTTAAAGAAAAATTTATTTAGATGATTATATACGCAATTAAGGTACTCTCATTTGACTTTGACCTTTGCAACTGAAGCAGCCCTGAATAGCAATACGAAAGAACTTTACAGACTGCACATTAGTTTCATACAATTTTTCATAATGCAACGAATGTAATTTCCTCGGCAATAAGCTATCTTGCTAGGTTGGCCATTAATCTTTTATTTTTTTTTTTCTTTTTTTTTTTCTTTTTTCTAATACTTTAGTATCTTTATGCCGTTTTTGGTTAAAAAAAATATTGCGAAACGCTGAAACCAAACTGTTTCCTTCTAGGCGACTTTCTTTTTCTTAACTTCAAGTTACGATTGAGAAAATTCTTACCTTCAGAGATCGTGCAGCTTATCTTTACTGAAAATACTATTATCAAAGATACTCGTAAAATTCAATGTTCAATTCATTAACGTTTATTATTCATTAAAAAATTGTCATAAACTATCATATCGAATAGAGGATTTCTCAACAATTATATTAATAATAAGTTTTTTCATTTACATCATTAATACGATTGTGTGCGTTTATATACAAGCGGTAAAGAATGAATAAAAAAAATAGCTGATGTTTTAACTTAGAATCGTTCAACCGATATACAATACAATAACGTACAGAAACAATTTTTCCTATGCACCTTCAGTTGTTCTTGTTGTTGTTGTTGTTGTTGTTGTTGTTGTTGTTGTTCTTGTTGTAGTTATTATTATTTTCTTTTCCTCTTCTCAACGAACGACATTATTATACATTAGTTAAAGTTAAATTATCAGATTGTTTTTTTTTTCCTCTACATAGCCTTTCCCGTATTTTTGTGTACTTTTTGATGATTATCAATAATACAAATGATTATCAATCTTTATGTTCGAATCTACTCAAAACAGTGGTCCAAATCATTATTATTATGCAATGTATAATTTCACGTGACGATGTAAGAAGTAAGTACAGCTAATATTATATATCCATTGGATAATTTGTTAACTTTTGGTCTTTTCACGTCGACTCGAGCCAGCTTTTTTGCCTCCCAGTCGATGTTTGGCCGCGCGGAGTGTGCTCTCGATCATTAATATTAATAGCTAAATTAATCTTTATAAAAAATAAGATGCGTAACGTTGAAGATTTTCCCAGCAAGACGAGCACTTAAAACAAACTTTTCAAGAAGCCGGCGGGACCTGCCTGCTAGAATGAAATTCGAAAGACAAACAATGTCAGTCAACGTCAATGTATACTGTATTAAATTCACACCCGATAAACAAAAACTATGATACCGACCTCCTGTTGATGTGCAGCTGCAGCTTTAATCTTAGCTTGTGCGGCTTTTAGGGCTCTGCAACGCGTAGAAAACAGTAAATCAATGAAATGATCCTGATGAGTACCTACAACGAACCCCATTCGAACCAACAAACACTTACTCTTGAAGATCCCGGATCTGTTTTTCCTTGGAGTTTTGCTCCTCCTGCGACATTTGGACGAGCTGCAGCAGCCGTTCCGTCTCCTTGGCGCTTCGCTTGGCCTCCTCCTTGGCAGCCTCGCGCTCCCTCTCGGCGTCATCCAGCGCTTTTTGTAGCTCGGCCGTCCTCTTGTCCGGAGCACCGCCGCTCTGCAATATATCGTAACGACTCGAATAATCCTCCTTATTTTTCCATCCCCTACCCATTTTTTAGTCAGACGGAGCAACCTTTTGGAGCTGCTGCTCCAGTTGGTCCATCTTGGCCTTCCTCTTCTTGAACTCCTGATCTATCATCTGGAAATGCCTCTCCTTCTCGTCGAGGGCCCTGGCCTTGGCCTCGACGCTCTTGGCCTTTTCCTCGAACTGCTGTCTGTGCTGCTCGAACTGCCGCCTCTGCTCGTCCAGCTGTCGTCGCTCCTGGCTCGTGTCTGCCGCGCTACCCCCGGCGCCCTGCTGCAATTTGTTGGTCGCGTCATGAAGGGCGACCTACATGCAAAACCGAGACACACACGCGACAATACTCATGCGGTTCATATATATATATATATATACATGTATATATTATACTAATATGCATAAATTTACTCGTTGGCATCCGCTATCGTTATATCGTCGTGCTTTGCGAAAACAAAATTTGGTTCAGCTGTGCCCGAACGAATCGTCGCTTGGGAGGACAATGGTCCTATTGCGGCCGAACGGTAAAAAAGGCCTATTTTGGATTTGCGCTAAGAAAGGGCCTATTTCGGAAAAGAAAAAATTTATTCATAAATTATTGTTCATTGCCTTTAATTTTATTAAATGCATTCGTCCATTTATTAAATTACGTTATTTGGCTTACAATAAGTATAGGTGAATATAAGTAAATGCAGCGCTCAGTCGAAATAGACCCTTCCTTAGCACAAATCCGAAATAGGACCTTTTTCTCCCGAGCGACGAAATGTACGATTTCAAAGTATCCGCAAAATTATTTTTATAAATTCTTTTGTCTATCCGTACTTACAGCGTAAATATAGAGGATTGGACATGAATATGCCTTTAATGTAAATTTCGGCCTTTTACGTAAAAATGTAAGATAAGAACAATCATGTTCTAAATCATAGATACGAGACAACTGCTAATCGCATCTTTTTCCGCTGATATAGCTGAACCAAATATTTGATTAGTGCAATAAGGGGTGAGGACTGTAAATATTGGCACACGGTACACAATATACACATACAGTGCACGTGCAGCTTAAACGGTACGAGACAACAATGGGGGGATCACAGCTTTAACAATGAGGGAAGCAAAGAAGCGGGACATCAGCAGCTCGTACGAGCTCTGGCGTACGTACAACAAGTAGTTAATGGCAGAGTGCCATTAGAGTAATGGTCCACAAGAGTATTACAAGTGGAATACAGAAACTAGGACGCGAGCAAGTACACAATGGGGTAAGGGGGGATATATTTTTCGGGAAAAAGGAAGAAACGATACCAACGGATAAAGGACAACGAACAACGGAGATCGAGCGACGAACCTGGTTCTGCTGCAGCTCCTGGCATAGCATCTCGATCTGAGCCTGGAAACGCTCGCGCTCTATGCCCGCCTGCGATACCTCCTCCCTCGCCTTCTCCAAATCTTTGCGCAGGCGATTTATCTCCGCGGCCTGCTGCTGTCCTTGCTGCTGCTGCTGCGGCAACTGTTGCTGCTGCTGCTGCTGCATCTGCTGTATCTGCTGCTGGTGGGCGTGAATCTGGCGCTCGCCATCCTGGAGGAGTTTCTCCGCGTGCTCGGCCCGCTGGCGCTCCTTGTTGTAGTTTTGGGTCAGTGCCTGCAGCTGCTGCGAGAGTCGAAGAAGCTCCTCCTGCTGCTGGGGCTGGGGCTGCGGGGGCTGTGGTTGGGGGCGCTGCTGCTGCTGCAACCGGCGTAATTCCTCCCTTTGCTTTTCCGCCTCGGCCTCGCTCATATTGAGTTCCTGCTGGAAGTTCATTAGCCTGCGGAAAATCAGTAGGGGCGACATTAGTTTTGAATAACCAAAGTGGCTTATCACCAGAGCGGGGAGCTTGGATGAAACAATATACACAGAGTTCAATCGTTTGTTTTGAAATCTTAACAGAACACGTTGGCTGTAAAAGGGGGTTTTTTAGTTAATTTGGAACGATTTTTATCGCTCAGAGCGTTTGGATGGCATGGAGCGAAAAAATTTACGATACAAAAGAGTCGTACTCTTCCAAGGTCTACAATTTGTATGTTCCATTTTTTATCGAATTTTTCGCCAATAAAAACGCTTTATTTTTATTTGGAGCATCAAAATGACGTCATAAAAAAAAATCTAAAACTTTTGTGTTCAATTCTTTGTCGTGAAATGACAAGTTTTTATCCACAGCATTCTACTGGTACATGCACACCCGTGTTATGGTATACTATAGTTTTTATCACGTAAGCGCCATCAAACCGGGGCTACCCTACGGTCCCTATTGGGAGCGAGAATGAAGTTGGAAGAATGGCGCTGACTGTCACTTTAACATGTGATCTTATGGACGTTCCCCCCAGAATGCCGACGGCGGCCGCTTTAACTAATTTTTTGCCATAAGATATAACTTGGAGATTCCCCCGAAACGAGGGCAGCACATGTCATTTTCGCTCCCAATAGGGCTGAAAAATAGCCCCGGCAGAATGTACCAGTAGAATGCTGTAGATAAAAACTTGTTATTTCACGACAAAGAATTGACACAAAAGTTTTAGATTTTTTCTATGACGCTTCAAATAAAAAAAATCGTTTTTATTGGCGAAAAATTCGATAAAAAATGGAACATAAAAATTGTAGATCTTGGAAGAGTACGACTTTTTTGTATCGTAAATTTTTTTCGTAATATGTGGTGGATCCTACTTTTCCTACCGAGGGTGTACCAGGGTTCCAAAATGGCCCGAGGTAGGAA
>JAPYYV010012308.1:0-12339 GCA_030522625.1 Copidosoma aretas | reverse complement strand
CCCATTCCTCGCACCATCGGAGTAACGTCAGTTTTCCTTTTTTTTGTTTTTTTTTTTGTTCCGACGCCCGTTACACGCTAACGCGCGCGAGGTAACGACGATCGTCCGCCGGATGTTGTGCGTCAGGGGCACCGCGTTTTCACATATCGTAACATCGATTATCAGGGGGAGCGGGAAAGCGTAATGGAAGAGAAACAGTGACAACTTGTATACGAACGAACGAGCGCGCGACTGCAGTTTTAGAAAGCAGTCGTGATTCGCGACGGTCTTATCGCGGGACACATCTCGCCGAGCCGCGCTGTTATTAATCGCTGGATCGCGGTCGTTCGGATTGACAAAACTTAATTATCCAACACAATCGTTTTCCACGGCTCGCGGAATTCGGGCTCGATCGCTTATCCAGATAACGACCAGGACACGTGTCTTACTCGGGAGCAACAACTTGTCGGTTGGGAAGGAGGGGAGAATGTGTCAGCTGTATTATACACCCGTTCGAGTTTAATATACTGTACAGTGGGTACATATATACAGGCTCAGGCAGGCGGACCAATTAATCATAGTCGGACGACGACAACGCCCGCAATTAAAACCTGTCCCGCTGGCTTTCCCTTTCCGTCACGAATGAGAACGGCGTACTTACTTACTTCCCAGTTTTCTCTACCCTGCATCTAGAGAGTGGGTTACGTGAAAAGACGCGTCATTTTCTAAACCGGCAGCTTAGTTCTCCGAACAGAGCAGAATAAAAAATAGTATCCACCCGAGGGAGAGGGAGAGAACAAGAAATACAACCACTCGGTAGGTATGTATATTACACACGCAAGGGGTCGTCGACGACGAGCCCCCCCTTCTGCTTCTTTTCCGTGCGCTGCACATATCACTTACGCGCATGCAGTGCGTATGCACACACTGAGCGCCTGCTCCACGCTTATGTAGCCACGCTTTTAATTCGAGTCTCCCCTTGGCACCCCGAGCTTATACGTATCCCGTGGACGAGGCAAGTTTCCCTTCTCGCGTGTACAAGGGCGCATTGTGACGGGACGCTAAAGGCAGCTTCTATACAGCTCCTTGCGTCCATGACGTCGGAACGAATTGTAAATGCTTTAACAATATTATAAAAAGTAATCATCCTCCTAAAAATACCTTGTTAGCATCGAGGTTAGCGTACGAATGATGAAAATATTTAGAGTTCAACGCATTTCACAAACGTAAATTGTTTCAACTTGCTTGAAAATTGATATTTACTCTGTACAAACAACATAAGCTCTTAACTGACTGGACCCGATGCTAGAAACTGCGTCTGGACGCTGGAAGTCCGACAATGTTGAACTTCTTCACATGACGCTGAAAGCTGCTGTCAGCATCCCGTCATAATGTATGTTGCACCATTGGATGTACAGTAGAAGTGCATCGGGTCCAGTCAGTTAAGAGATTATGTTGTTCGAACTAAGTAAATTTCTATTTTTAAGAGCAAGTTGGAACAATTTACGTTTGTGAAATGTGCTTTACTTTAATCTATTTTATTATTCACGTGGAAACAAGGTGATTTTAGGGGTTTGGCATGCGTTATGATATTGTGAAAGCATTCAAAATTCAAGCTGCAGTGACGTCATGGACGCAGGAAGCTAGACGCTGCTCTTTCGTCCCGTCAAAATGCTCCTTTGCACCAACCGCGGGCGCAAAATGATTTAGCAGCAGCGGCGGCGTCGGCTCCTTTTGCCATCGAGAGCGTAAAGGCACGTAAAAAACCGCGCGTGCAAAGAGGTTGTCGCCTATGTGCGCCATTTAGATCCGCGCGTGTACGTACACGCGAATATTGTGAATACGTATCCAAGGGCCCCACGGGATTTACGAGCTTTTGTAAGAGCGCGCGTCCACGCGCCGGGACTCTCGAGCGCGCAAATTGTTTTTCCGCGAGAAACACCCGATAGACGCACACGCGCGAGCGCTCCCCTTTCCCAAGGTACACCAGAGTGAATTATCGTCGCCAAAGGCGCCTTTACCCACAGCACGGATATACAAGCGCTGGCCGCGCGATGGATTACCAGATGCTGGATTTTATTTTCCAACTCAAAACGTGTACCGTACGCCGAAAGATATAGATATAGGTCCTTCCAATCATAATGATAGCCAAACGAGTATTATACGATGAAACGTCTGGCTGTACAGGCTGCGCGCGCGGTGTTCTGCCCATTCTGTGGTGCAGTATACCAGTGGAGAGGACGTAATAGTGTAATATGTGTAACGACTCGCCGCCCCGTATTGAATTCCGTAATAACTCAATCGGCGGAGTATTGCGCGATACTGCAGGCACTTATAACCGACGACGATTAATTTATTAGTTATTGCGTCAACAAGTAAAAAAAAATGTATATGCAACATCCGCTCCGCTCGTATACTCGTCTCCTAAAGTATCTCAAGTAAAACGGCCGTGCAGCATGTTTTGGAACTGTGTATTTCAGTATATTCTTATTTTTCTGTATATTTAAGTTTCCATTTTTGTTCAGATTATTATTACTATCATCGTTTATTTTTCCCGATTTTATTATTTTATTTTATTCCTCACGATACTGTTTTACGACTTCGTCAACTTACACCACTGAGCAACAACATTGTGAATGAACTTGCACGCATATCCTCCAGCCCAACTATTTCATCAGTAAAATTCGTCATGACTAGGATGGACCCTGAGTCCTCAGCCACAATAATAATACATACACTTAACAAACTACTATATCCATCAAATCACTCGTTTGTACCCGGCATTCCTCGAAAATCAGGTTAAGCATCCCCACGATGAAAAAAGCCGACAGCTTGAAGCCCAATCTTCTTTCGAGTACACCCAAATATCCGCCCGTCACCCAAATAGTTTCTCCACCTCGCCTCCAAAAAGTCGCGTAATTAAAATAGTTCCCCAACTACAGCGTCATCGCGCGCGCCGGCAATAAACCCGGGAGCGAAGAACTTCGGGCTGGGCCCCCCCCCCCCCCCTCATCTGAACTTCCCTCCTCGGAAGACAAGATCGGAGCCCCCCTTATTCCTCGTCTCCGTCGTGTACCTATGCACACAATATATAAGCAAACAGCCGCCCTGCCTCTGCATCCGTCCCTGTGTAATATATATTTCGTTAATTCGAGCCCGCGCGCCCGAAAACCCATCCCGTAGAGTGTGGGTATCGTAATCCCGCTCGAAACGTAAGTACACACGGGGCGGTCGCGGCAACACTAATTTCTCCGTTTTCGGGTCCACGCCGTCGTCGTCGGCTCGTGCTTATCTCGCGCGAGAAATCTCAGGCTGCAGCAGAGGAAGAGAGAGTAGCGTATGCGCGTGAGTGTATGTAATAGGGGAGTGAGTCGTCGTTCGCAAGGGAGAATCGACTTGATCGGCGCCTGTATCTCCCATGTACATTATAAGTGTGTTGTGTTATGGGCGCGCTCGTGTTTGTACAAACGCACGTATCGGGGGGCCCGAGATCTCCGCAGGATATAGGAGAGGAGCTGGCTGTTGATCCGAGACTCGTATTTCCAGCTCTTTCGTGGATATACTTTTTCGTCGTTTTTCCTTTTCCACCGCGCCCATCTATTTGTACGCCGTGCGGCGCAACGTCACGACAGAACTTTCCGTGCGGCGACACATCATAACGTGTGACCCCCTTCCCGATTCTCTTCGGGAGGAACGAGATTTTCCTCTCTTCCATGTGTCGTACGGCTAGCACATAGGTGCCAAGTAAATTAACGCCTCGCCTCGCCTCCTCGTTGGGATTCAAATTTACTGTCCTGTGTGTTTTGTTCCCCATCTCGCTCTGGCTCTTCGTGAAATTTCATTTTTCCCGTCCTCCTGTCCGGAATTAATGGCCCTCCGATAGCGTACGTATAATCATGTACCCATGTTAATTTTCGGTGATTCGTTTTAACGAGCGTAATCCCCGCGTATATATAGGTACATACGTTACGACGCGTAGGTATATACGAGAGTATCATCGTCTCGTTTTAACGAAAAATCGTTCGGCGATCGATCGATCGGCCGGTTAAAAGCTGGATTGTCATATCTCGAGAGCGCAGCCTCGACGGGAGCGAAATTAATCAGCCCAGAGTATACATATACAGGCACACCAGGCACGTATATAATTCCCATGAGGAGGAGGAGGAGACGAGCTTCCGTCGTAAACCCATCACGGCTGCTGTTTACAGATCCGGAGATATTCAAAGCGCGCCTCTCGTGCCTCGCATCGTTTTTTTCTTCTTCTTCTCCGGCTGCAGGAGCGAGGTCGTGCGCGCGTGTATATAACGAGGAGCGGCGGGCCCGCTTTAATTTTTCCTCACGGCTGTCGGCGCTCGTGTGCACACAAGTACACTGCTCCTCCGTGTATTATATATATCATATGCTCGAGATCGTATCTTCCGGCTCATATTTATACATGCGAAAAAACTGAAAAATGAGGGGCGCGACAGAAAAGCCGCGCGTCTATTGCCCCGATAAGTATCGCGCGGTCGGTCGGCCCGAAAATTCCTCGCGCTCCCGAAAAAAAAAAGGATCGGCGCGCCGTTGGCTCCTCGTTCGGGAGTAAACGAGGGCGATCGAGTTAATCAGCCGGAAAGCGGGCCGTCGCTCGTTTATTGGTGCGGTAATTAAGCGACAACTGGTATTACTCCCGGCTCCCCTTCTTCTTCTTCTTCTTCTTCTTCTTCTGTCGACCGATGCTGTTGCTCTTTTGTTATTATTAGTTGTGCGGATCGTTTTGTTTTGCTTTGTTTAGTATGTAAATGTAAACAGCAATAAGAACACATCTTCGATCTTGTATCTCATGACTATGGACGATACTGCGATTATTTAGAATTTTTCTTTTATTGTTGATCGGCTGATTTCTTGACTCGAATAATTGTGCACGTGATACTTATACTTTATTGAGTTTCTCTAGTCACTATGTGATATAGCTCAGTCAGGTGGACTAATTGGTGAACCATATAGGTTTCGCATAGGGGGATCAACGATACGATTCTCAAATTTTTTCCGAAACACATGTTGGTTGTCAACGAGAACAGCCATATCCAACAATGACCCATCAAATGACGAATACACACGTATATGTTAAAAGTCATCTGTAATTCGTTGATCACATTTTTGTTGCAAAACGAGCAGTCTGATGTCCTTTGGCGTTGCAGCAAGAATTTTTTTAGTCACCTTAAATTAAAGCTGACATAATAAACAAGAGGAAATGAGTAACACTCAACAGTTTTGCCGAAGCGAATATCTTAAATTTATCCTATAGTTGACTTCATAATTATGTCGTATGCACAGTATTTATAACGCTGGCCAACGATGACAAAGCCGCGTCAGCCGTAATAAAAAAAGCCTATCCTTCGGTTAGCAGAAAATTACAACCCCTTCGCTGGAGGCAAAAAACCGTCCTTTCCCTGTAAACATACAAATTAAGTCCGCATCGGTATACGAGCGGGGAGTGCAGGTATAGTACTCGTCCTTACGTCACACACGTACACAGGCATAACTCCCCTGCAATCTTGCCCCCCCATAACCCATCTCTCGGAAATCGCGCGTGCGCTCGCGGGTATACGCGCGTCCCTGACTCCCAAGAACCCCGCCGATGTACTACGTGCACCACACTCGTGCACGCGAGAAGCGCCCCCCGGCCTGCATTATCTCCCGTATAGACTCCCCGCGAGTAAGTGTACACATATTATATATAGTATGTCCCTGATGCCTGCCGATACGATCGGATCGCCCGTATTCCGGCAGAGCCGATTAACCCGCGCTCGCGTCTATTTGGACTGCAATTTAAAAGAATCGGAGAGACAACAATCGGATCGCTCCCCCGCACCCCCTCCACGCGCCGCAGGACTCGGAACAAAGGCCGGGATGTATATGCTGCTGCAGCGCTGCACGAAAAGGATGAACAGGACCAGAAGACGAGGGCGGTATAGTAGACCGCGCGCCGCGCTAGTTGTATGCAGATGAGAGAGCGCGCGCCGGACACAATGGCGCTCTCCTCGTTCAGGCCCCGCGCGCCACTCAGCCCCATCGTCATCTCGGAACTTTTAATTTTTCCCTCCCGTGCCTACTCTCTCTCTCTCTCTCTCTCCAGTAGTAGTGGTGGTGGTAGTAGTAGTAGCCGGCCGATCTAAATACGAGCCAGCAGCTCCGGCGCGGAGGAGAGCACCCGGTTATAAATGTTTATCATCCATTTGAATATTATCTGATGCGGGTGGGCTCGCGGACGACGGGCGTCGACGACGCCTACGACTCTGCGCTCTCTCTCTCTCTCTCCGTCCCGACTTTCTCCCCGGTGCCACAATGCTATCTGCGTCTATCTCGGAGATGAGCGATTGCCCAGGTATGCGCCCGGTTACACGTGCCCGCCCGAGCGTTTCTTGTACCATCTCCCCGAGTGGAAGTTGTAATCTCGGTCGTCGTCTTCCCGGTGATTGGGGGTTTTTTTTCTTTTCTTTCTGTTTCGTTCGCGGGGCGATCGAGCGCTGAAAAGGAGCTGTATTCTTTCCTCTCCGTGCTCGGTTTATTATAGATGTGGGGATGGATCTGCGCCGATTAGTGCCGCGTCATCGTTTGATGAGAAAATAAAGCGAGGAGGTGCTTATACGCGCGAGTGATACCTGTGGCTTTACCATACTATTAAACTTTTTTTATTTTTCATCCTCGAGTACTTACCTGTACAGTTTGCGTTTGTGTACGCACTCCGAGATCAGTGTACCTCGACGCGAGCCTCGTCGCGTTTCCGCCGATGAGTGGCATAGGAAATCGCGGTCGTCAAGCACGCGAGTTTGAAATCCCGGCAACAACTATGCCAGATGATGACACTCGATTTCTGTGTCCCCCCCTCCTAACCGGCTGGTGTTTTCGTTCGCCCGTCGTTACACGAGGCGCCAACGGTATCTCTGTGTCAAGGACCTCCCGGAAACCGTATCGATTGCTCCGCGGGCCCCGAGTACACGATCGATCGAGAGAGATCTTATCCCAGCGCGGAATGGAAAAAAAAAAAAAGAATATTAATGACCAGATAGACATTTCGTTTCGTATGATAATCGAATCTGTATTGATCTTTCTCTTCTTTTTTCTGTTACAGGTGAGTTGATCGTCCTCGAGGATACAGTATACTACAAGTATACACACACACGTGATCCCGATGTACTGTGAGTTTGTTCATTTCGTTCTTAATCGGCAAACAAGTAACATCGCAGCTTTGAACGAAAACAAGAAATAATATGAAAGTTTTCCCAGTTCTCTCGAAGAATCAAAAAGATAGCAAAGTTTCGGGAAACAATTCATCCCCTGCACGTACAAAGTACGAGTCCGACGCGAGAGGAACACGTGTATTCTTTCGGCGAAAACTTCATACCCCGCCGCGGCACAAAAGCACTCGTGCTCCCCCCCCCCCTTCCTTTCCGTCGGACAACGAACAAAGTGTACCTTCCTATCAGCCGCCCGAGATCAGCTCGTAACGAATTAAACGAACCGCGCGCTCCCCGACAAAAAGACGGAGAGACGGACCAGACCGAGGAAAGAAAAAAAAGCGCCCACTGTACTCGCAATGCGGCAACCAGCTCACGTACCACTCGCCCGGCAGGAGCAGTGAGAAAAGAAACCCAGTCCCGCGTATAGGCGCTAAAAAATGAAGGAGCGCGCGCGCTGCAGCTTCCGGAGCTCCGCTGTGCATTGTACACACCACGCGCGGAGCTGCAGCAGATAAGCCGGCGCCGCTGCAACGCGACGCCCAGAAATGCGGCGCGGCTACTATTATCCCACTGTATACATATACCACGCGTTGCTGTTTTATGTACTGGATGGTGTACGTTCTTGATTTACTTTCGCCGTATTACGTGCGCGCGTTGGGCTGGTGCAAAAAACGCGCGGCGCGGAAAGTTTCGGCTGATGCTCGCGCGCGTGTTTTTTACGGGGTAAACAAGCCCCCCCGCCCGCCTACTCCCTGCGTGTCCGACTTTTCGCGTGTTTTAGCAGATCCGATGACCAGCCCCGTCG
Source organism: Copidosoma aretas (assembly GCA_030522625.1). Lineage (NCBI taxonomy): Eukaryota > Metazoa > Arthropoda > Insecta > Hymenoptera > Encyrtidae > Copidosoma > Copidosoma aretas. The sequence continues at coordinate 4,332 of JAPYYV010012308.1, read as the reverse complement.
CGTTCTGTCCGGTGTTTTTTGAAATTCGGTCCACGCACGTCCGCCAAAAATTAATTTGACTCGTCGTGCAAGAAAAATCGGAGTCCCCATGTGTATACATAAAAATATGCACATCTTCCTCCCTCTCTCGCGTTGCATCCGCCCAGCATCCGTGCATACGACACTCGCACCCGATATGCCATCGGATCGGAAAAATCGCGCTCAGCAGCAGCAGTTTCGAAAATGCAATGTTTATCCGCCAAGAGCGCATCAGCCTCGTGCCGCTGAATATAAAATAAAAATTACACGGCGCGACAGCTATCTTCCTCCCTCCGCGCGCATATAATATCCTGATGCATGCCCGTATGTATACGCATCAGAGGGAGCCAAGACACCCCCAACCCCTCGGTTTTTCTCGGTCACCGGCTCGCAAAAACTCAATCTCCTCCCGAAATATGGAACGGCTCTGCCCCGGGGCGCATACATTTCAGACTCGCCTGCTTATTATTTCACGTCCTCTCCCGCGCGTGCATTTAAATTCTCGCGGGCGCTGCCAACTTTGCCGCCCTACATCTCATCTCTGGCTGATGGTGTTTCGAGAATCGCCGATCTCGCCGCGAAACAATTTTCCGATGCTTCTCGCGAGTTCCGCGGTTGTACGTTCATCCGCAGAGGGGACGATTTTTTTTTCCCATTTTTTTCTTTGTTCGTAATTTGTCGATCGAGCCGAGACTATTCACGCCCTTTTCAACGAATATCGCGGAAAAACGGAGCAGCAACGCCGAGGCAAAATATACGCGTCGCGGGAAAACGCCGGCGCGCGAAGAATAACGGCGTCGCGCACCGATGGCTCTTTTCGCGAGCGATATCCTCCTCCTCCTCCTCCTCCGGTGTATGCAGCTCATATTGTGCGGTTAGCTGGGAGATATAGGGAGGCGAGACGGTGTCGACGCCGATCGATCCCCCTGTGTACTTGTTTTTCGGCGCTGCAGCGGGTCGTTTCGTGCGTACATTCTACGGGGATTAACTGCGATTTTTCATGCATGGCCGAGGCCGCGGGGTCGAGCGGGGAAACTGATCCGTGAAAACTCGGCTGGCGGGTCGTGATTTAGGTGACCCGGGAATATATATTGTGGGAGCGTCGGGGGTGGAAATATGGGCTTGCAACGTGCTGTGTACGTGCTAGTGTTTCTTTTTTTGAGAATTGTAAAGTTGAACCGTGTTGATAGGGGGGGGGGTATTAATATTTATTCGATGTTTTTTAACGTATGTCTGAATCATGTTATTAATGTTTTGTATAGTAGAGAGACAAGCAGTATATTGGACACGATGCTGATGGATAGGATAAAAACATTTTTAGCGGGGGGAAAAAAGAGACACGTAAGTTGTCAAAACATAAAAAGTTTACTTTTCATTATTTGTTGAGTTCACGAAACTGTAAACCTTCCATTCAAACAGCAACATCTGAAACAACAACCCGCGGCTCTGAAAACAAATTTGCACGCGACAGTCTGTAGCTTACGAAAGACACAAACTCAGAAAGTATACGCGCGACAGAGTGTTTCGTTCTCGCGATGAACTTTACCGCCCGCGGACTCTGCTCCCGCTTTTCTCGTGTACCATTGCTTTCATACACACTGCACTGGCACGCTGCAACTCTGAAGTTCACGCTTCATAAACCGCTAGAATATGTATCTCTGTCTGTGTAAGTATATAATGCATGTATGCTTACGCGACCGTAAAGATGAACCTTCTAGCTGATCCTCGCGATTGTTTTTTTCCTCTCACACGTACACTGGTGCATTATACATCCTGCACATGCATAAACACACCCATTCATTCGTATACCTATACCCGCGTATAGGAGACTGGCGCGCGCGCTCGATTGATATAGCCTCGCTATTATACGTATATCGCGCTGCTGCACAAAACTGCACTGCTGCAGTTGCGTAATTATATACGAGAGCACGCGGCGGTGCAGAGAGTCATTATTTATGGGAGAGGCGAAAGAAGTCACCGCCGCGAGGAAGTATAGTACAACAACTATAATGCACTTTGGATCCTTTTTGCGCTCGGCGTGTGTCTGTGTGCGCTCGGATCTGTGGGGTAATACGTACTTTTGTGGGAAAAATCGTTATTATTTTCCTCATGAGCGACGGAGGAAAAAAGAATGCCGTTGACGTGTATGGGTGTGTGGGTGCATGTATATACCCTGCGGAGCGGAGGCTGCGTCGCGTAATTGGGCTTTTGGCCTTTTCCTTCTTTTGTCCAGGGTTTTCAATTTTCTTTTTTTTTTTTTTTTTTTTTTTTTTTTTTTTTTTTTTTTTTTTTTTTTTTTTCGAATGGCAGCCATTAGAATAGGTCAGACGGGCATTGTAAAGTTTTGATCGTATTACTTGGCTGGTCATTGACCTACGGGAAAAGCGTCGGAATGAACGAGTTCCGAGGAAAATCTTTTCGAAACTGTAAAAGAGCTCCATTATAAATTTTCATGAATCACGCTTCTGAAAAGTAAAATAACATGAAACATCGTACGAACGAGCGCAATTTAAAGCTCAAATTGGACATGACTCGCAATCCGGAGTTTTCACAAGGCGGGAACAATAATAAACGCGAAGCTGGAAAAAACAACACAAGTGCCGGAAGGGAAAAAAGAATCCCCGCGTAACGGCATATTATACTCGAGAATATACGCGCATTCGATTCTGTGTAGATATGTATACAATGTATATACAGTAGCACGAAGGTGTCTGTCGGCAATTTCGAGGGCAGAGATGTAAGTACAACGTACACGCGTGTATACACCCGGCAAATGATACGCACAACAACGTTTTGGAATATCCAGTTTGGCGAAACTTGTTGCTGCTTCTGATGCGCTGTACCTGATGCTCGAGGAGAAATATAAATGCGAAGTGGTGTTGCGGTAGCAGTATTTTTCGACCGACCGAGTGTGGAAGTTTTTTTTTTCAAATTTTTTTTTTCACAAAAATGTTTCACCGGTTATTTCAAGAGCAGAGAGAGAGAAACAATTTCGTGAAGTCTGATCATTATATCTCACCGATAAATCCCACGCAGGAACGCAAAATCGAATTAATCATGACTCGAGCTCGATCGCGTTCCTCCCCACCCGTCGACTGATCGCCGTTTATATTTCCCAGCAAGAGCACTAATCATCATCATCATCCCAATAATAACGCACGCACGTAATTCGAGACCAAATAAAATTATCAAAATTTATGGCCTCATTAAATCAATACACCCTCGATTACCCGCGAGCGCGGCGCCAATCGCGAAATTGAAAACGTCTCTGTACACAACTTTGGTGAAATAACGTTCATCGATACTATCTGCACTGCGAATCGTCCGAAAGGTATATAAGTGGTATATATAAGTGGTATATATACAGACACCCCTTTCTCCTCACCTCGCCTTGCCCTGACAATCGAGAAAATACACACGAGTCGCAATCTCGGCAGGCGTGACTGTACAGCGAACAGGACGGGGCAGCGACCGGCTTCCGGAGTATTAGGTACATCGACGTAATGGACCGAATTCATCCGTCACCCGAGAAATGAAATTAAAGAATTCTTAGAACCGGCTTGGAGACAGTCCATGACGGTATACGAGTTATACAGACAGCAGGGACCGGTAGCAAAGTTGGCGAAACGAAAACAGCAAATTATAACCATCGTCGGACGACCGGGTAATTCACAAACAAGCCGCAGATGGATACTTATACGTGTTTAATTGCCATAAATTCGCTTATGCCAGTAGAACATGATAGTTTTTTTATTTCTTTTCCTTACCGGTCGTACGTCGCTGTGGCGCATAAGTTAATAATCGAACCAAGGGTGGTTCGGCATATTTTTTTCTTTCTTTTTTGTAGCTCGAATGTGTTATCAAAATTCCTAGCGTTCGTTACCTGCAAAGTTGTACCGAGTGATCGATCAACCCGAACGCCGAGAGAAAGGAATCGAGTTGCTCTGCGGCGCGGGTATCATTTTTCCGTCACACAGTCTGGTGTTCCGTAAGCTTTCCGCCAGTTGCGTCAGATGCTAACTTGTAGTTCCAATGTACTCGAGACGGAGTCCAGAGGTTCCAAAAAAAGGAGGGCTACAGTAAAATACACGCGCGTCCGTAACGTGTCCACGTCGAGCGATTACGGAGCTCGCTCAGTGAAGTTTACGATTTTTCGCGTGGGTCGTCGAGCGAAAGTCGTGGGAATGTGTGGGGTACTACAGAGTCGGGTTCTCTTTTTTTTTATGATCCAAGTGACGAAGCGTAAATTATTATGTACTATCTGATCAGCAAAACGACTGCTGGTTAGTTGTGTGTTCCATCGATCAAGTGCGC
>JAPYYV010012306.1:0-13211 GCA_030522625.1 Copidosoma aretas | reverse complement strand
ATATTCGGTGTATAAACACGAATAATAATAAGGATAACCTGTATTTGTTACTTTGTCAATTTTATTTCCCCTGCCTTCATATACATATTACTATTTAAACCTGTGGTAAGGGTTACTTAAGTGCAGAGTACTTGAAAAGACATTTTAAATTATGCAATAAAAATAAAAAACATTAATTCATTCCAACATCATAATTACGTGTGTTATTTTTATTGCATTCTATACTTGACATTCAATAACTTAATCCAAGACATATAATAATTTAGAAAGAAGAAAATGAAAAAAAAATTTGTAAAAATGTGGTAAGGGTTTTTAAAGATCAGATGGTTTGAGACGGCATATAAAATGCCACAATGTAAAACGAATAGAATAAATTCTTGTTCAAAGCATTTAATGGCTTTAATTGTTTATTATTTTTCATCTTCCATGGAGAATGGGAGAAACTTACGATACTGCTAAATTTTCCAATATTATAGAATCAATATCTTGGTAATAAGTGCTACTTTTTTTCTACCCTTATGTTATTTTATTGTACATTTGTTAATATAATGTTAATCTTAAAACATGTAGAGGGGAGAAATCGAAATAAAACCAAATGATTAATTCATGTGTATGGACTTATAATTAAGTTTTGTGTGTGTGTATTGTGGAATAGGTTATGAGGTGATGGAGTGAATCTGTGGGGGAGTCGAGGGGGAGGTGGAGGGGGAGCTGGTGGGGAGCCGGGTGGGAGCTAAGGGGGAGCGAGGGGGAGCTTACCACAAAAAAATGGGGTCGAAAATCACGTAAAAAAGAACAAATAACTACGTGATTTGAGGGGGAGCCGTGGGGAGCCGGGTGGGAGTTGAGGGGGAGCGGAGATGAGCGGGGGGGCTAGAACTCTTTGTTGTTCATACAACTATATAATATAGGAAGATATATATATTATATATATACTAGTAGGGCTTCACCCCCTGCGCGTTCCGCGCGCCGACCCCCGATTTTGTATGCCAACCGATTTTTCATGATAACTCTGTGATTATATGAAATAATCATTGACAGCATCATAGACTTAACTAATAGTCAAAATTACATCCTAATTCTTTTTTTATTTCGTCAATCGCTTCTAAATATTGTTTGATGTGACATAAGTAATTTGAAACAGAAACGTACGATTCTATTTTTAGTTATTAACAACTTATTGTCAGAAATCGGTGTTTTTTTAGATTTCGTTAAATATAAGGAAAACAAAGGGCCGTAATGCAAAATGTTTTATTTTCAAGTTTTAGCCCACTAAATTATCTACAATTTAAAAAAAATTTCATCTCTGATCAATAGTTCCGTCAAAAATGACAAAAAACCATAAGAATCGTCTTTTTAGTTCTTTTTAAATAACTATTATTACAATACAATAACGATGCTAATAATTCATCAAAATATATTTTACGTTATGAGCAAGTAGCAGTCCAAAAATTTACGCTGGATAGTTGACGAACAATGGAATGTGCAATTGAAAAAATTTGAATTTTTTGTGAAAATTTTTTGAGGGATCGTACATTACCAAACTTGATTTTACATACCAAGATAATCGTATATTTCAATTTTTTATCATAAAATTTATGATTTTATTATTTTAAACTAATATTTTGACATAAAAACGATCGGGAGCTCAATTTCATTTTTATTATTTCTAAGATTTATTACAATTGGACAATAGTTTTGACTGCATTGCATTGCTTGAATTTTTCTGCAAATTTTTGTTTAAAAAAAGTTATTGTACGACTAATAGGAGTAGATGTACCTTTTTTTTTTTTTAAAGTGACTATGACTATGTTTGTCTAAATTCAGACCTGAAATTGAAGCATATTGTTGAAGTGCAATATTTTCCGAGGAGTAATATTGCAACTGCCTATGGCTTTTTTTTACTGTGGCTAGGCCAAATTATAGCACAACGTTGTCCCATACCGCCTGAAAAGTTATTCAGTGAGAGGGATTTCCCCTTCGGAATATTAACAATCGAAATATTAACAATGACGGTATGCCTTTGCTTCCAAGGTACAGAAAATTTTTTTTTTCCCAATACAGCTTTATTCTATTACATTTTTTTGTTACCTAAATTAGAAAATCAAAACAAACGATTAAATATTTACATAGTTTATTTATTTCTTGCTGTACGTCTACAGTTGGACAGTATTTTCAATTTGATACTAAGTAAAAATAAAATATCTAAAAAAATATATACTTTACACAATGTATGAAATCTATATAATATACAAATAAACTCTCTCAATGTCTAATTCGTTTTGTTTATTATAAAGTTTAGTGAATCATTTATTTCAAATATTACCCCTTTCAAAAATTTTTAACGTAAGTGAATTTTTAACTCTAAAAAAATCCTTTTTTCACCGGATTCAAACTCGCGACCTTGTGCATACGTACCGTGTACTGTATCGACTGAACCAAGATCGACCTCTGTGAGCTAGCTACTTGTGACTTTCTTTCTATATTGCGGTTTCTAACATTATTTTAATTTCAATATTTATTTACTGTTTTTTATAAATTTGTTTACATGTACTTTAATATAAATTAAATAACTATTTTACAATTAATTAAATAAATTCTTAAAAACTGTGAAAAAATAAATATAAGTTAAAGCTTTTTTAAATATTAAATAATATTGATGTATAAATATTTCTTTTATTTTAATAATTTGTTAATATTTAGATAAATAAATAATTATTTACCTAATTTTTACACTTTTTTAAAATAAATTTTTAACAAATGTTTATAATCATAATCTTTTTTAAAAATTTGTTTATAAATACGATTTTATGTTGATGAATTATTCGATTTTTTTGTGACTTTTTTTCGATATTTTTTCATCGTTGATAAATATCATTATTGCCCCCACCTTACTCCCCCCCTGCCCCCCCCCCCCCCCGGCTCTCTCAAAACTGATTTTTTGTTCCTTCGTGAATTTCGACTACACAATTACTTTCTTAGATATGAACTATTTAGTTACACTTTCTATAAATTGTAGGTTTTAGAGTTTTAAGTCAAGTATGAAATTTAAGCCCAATTCTAATGTCATTGAACAAAGTAACTTTAAAATATCATATAATTGCATTAATATCTTCCTATATCGTAAAGTTGCATGGTTTAAGGGCGAATAGTAGTCTATAATTTTTTTCTATTCACCCCCTACCCAACCTATTCACTCTTTATTAATTATTTTTCAATACAATTTTTATTGTATTGAATTTGACAAGAACAATGAAGAAATAACTATCATGTTTTGAAAAGGGCGGAGAGCCAATATTTGTCCGAAAACCATGGAACTATATGATATATTCAATTTGTTCTTGTTTATACTTAATTGATTTAGGAATCAGCTACTGTAAAAATAAGTTATTAAACTTAAAGTATAGAATGCAATAAAAATAACACATGTGATTATTATGTTGGAATAAATAGTCGTTTTCTATTTTCATTTCATAATTTCAGATGTCTTTTTAAGGGAGTTCTATACCAAATAGAATTAACATTGCAATGGAGCTAAAATTTTGGATTGGGATAAAAAATAGCCTAAAAATGACCCAGTTTAATTTTGCTGGTTTGGATTATTCATAACTGATAAATAAACATTGCAAATTTAAACGAAAAAATTATTGACAATAAAGAATATTCTAACGATTATTTATCAATTTTAAAAACGTGACGAGGTTATTTACCAAATAAAAAATAAATTTATAAGCTGACTGAAAACTACTCAAGGTTATGTTTTTACGTGAGCGTGAGGACAGACAACACATCAAACAGTCGCATACACAGCTTATGCACAGCACGTACTATAGCGAGGAATAGAACTCCCTTAAGCGTTCTGCTCTCAAGTAACCTTTACCGAAATTAGGACAGTTTTTTTTTCAAAAATTTTCTCATGACCTGTTAGATGCCTTTGTGAGTGATAATTTATGTTGATAGAACTGTCACATCTTGTACATTTAAATTTTTTCATAATTTCACATAAATCACTACAAAAAAACTTTTTTTTTTATGGATTTTTTCATGTCTTAATAATGATTCTTCGCATTTTAAATTTCAGTTTACATGCTTGACATTCATTTGTTTTTCATGATATTTCTGAAAAAAATTAATGGTCAACGTATTTTTATTAATACAAATTTTAAGATTGTTTTACTTCCATTCTTATCTCAAAATAAGGGATTTCTCTTGTTTTGTAATACTTTACTAACTTTTCTGGCATATTACTTTAATTTTTTCTGTTTAAATAAAGTGTGTATTCGTTATTGGATGTTATTATAGCACTACTTCATATAAACTTATTATTGTTATTAAAAACTTTAGTACATACATCGTTGGTTTGTAGCTCTCGAGCCATTTTGAAACTTTTAATTTTTCCTTTTCCTATGTAAAATTATAATGACGAGAATTTTTTACCTATTGAACGTATATTAGTTTTTCAGTAAAAAATATAAAATAATCCAAAGATTAGAACATTTTATAGTGTCTTGAATGATATTAATTCTGTCTCCGTTTTTGACTACTGGAAGAATTTGACGAAAGTCACCACTTAAAATTATAAATATATCACGAAATGTTTTTAATCATCAGAGAAATCTGTTTAAACACTCTGTCTGTTAATGTGTACATTTTTTTTCTTGTTCATATTTTTTATTTTATCACTATATTATCCATTTTTATCTATATTTTAAATAAACTTACAGATGATTAAAAAATTAATTTAGAGTATTGTAGCAATACCTTAATGAAGCTTAGTCTATCCGGTATCCGATCCATAAAATAGTGTAAAACTGCTATTACATGAAAAGTTACAAGTGAAATATGTAAAAATAACTTAAGATCACTTGATGAAACATCTTGCTTTTCATATATTTTATAAAAAATCAAGAGGTTAACAATTGATTTGGAAAACAATTCTAACCTGAACTCGGACACTTTGAACAACGAAGTTCGTTGAAAATCGCCAAGAGTTCTGATTTCTTCAACACAATATACTTTATCGGTAACTTGAGAATATCTGCAAAATATTTTAGGTAGATACAACAATTAAATAACGTTTATAATCGATCGTGAACAATATGCATTATTCTGTATAGGTTTCACGTGGTTAAGCAGCAGGCGATGCTCTTTTATTTACGTGAATTTAGTATAGGCCAATGAATTGTGTATTTACGTATCGATAATATCTTTTATAATTAGTTACTTATTGATATTTTTTCATTTGCTCATTTATTCAGAATCGCATAAACTTTCTGTGGTTCGTTCCTCGTTAATGTGGTCCTCCTTTAATAGTGTATTGTGATACAAGTGCGCATTTGGCACGCCGCACGTGTGCCACACACTATTTTATAGAACAAGTGAATGGAATAATGCCGACCACGCGGGGGTGGAGGTGTGTGGTGGGAAGGGGGAAGTGGGGCGTAAGCAGGGGGGGTTTGGGGAAACGCCGCCCCCCCCCCCCCCCGAGTAAAAAAAAATTAGAATAAAAATCATTAGGAATATTTAACAAAATTTATTCCGATCATTTGCACCATCAATCATCATTATCATTTTTTTTAACTATCATAATCACTATCACTATCATTATCATCATTAATAACGTAAAGTCTGGAAAAATATTAATATACGCACCCTAACCGCTACGAACTCGATGCGAGAGAGGTCGCCATCTCCGACTTCAGGCGTGCAGCTAAGGCTCCCAGATTGTCGGGATTTTAGCATTGTAAGTATGTATTGCGCATCCGCTAAAGTTCCGAAAATCAGGAAGCACTGAGTGCTATGGTGCAGCCATGTACAGAATCAGCCTACTTTGCCGCACGCCAGCTAACTTTGTCGCACGCCAGCTGACTTTGTCGAACTCCATGCACATTTCTCCACTTTACCGACATGAAATGCGTAAGCATATCCAATTTTATCGTTTCGTAGATCGAAAATTCAGTCGGTAACTGATAGTGTAATTATTCATATTTATTAATTGTACATCTTCAGTACTAAATTTATTGAAGAAGGGAGCTTTCATTCAAGTACTATACAATTTGTCTTAAGTTTTGTATTCGTGAAAGGAAGTATTAAAAATTCAAATTTGAATAACTTATGCTTTAGATTTATTTTGAGTTATAACATTTTGTTAACCGGACCAATATCTAAAATGCTTATTTGGTACAACTACAACCAAAATAGTTATTCATAAGTTCGGCATTAATACTCAGAATTTTTTATTATTAATAATAATAAGTTTTATCCTAGATGGACATGTACATCAAAATCCAGTGAGCTTTCTGAAGAGTTTGGTCGTTCTCAAAAAGAATTGAACAAGTCACAAGGGTGTGGGAGTGTGTCTAAGGGGGTTGTGGGGTAAGGATAATCCAGTTTTTGGGAGAATTCGGCCGTATTCTGTGCAGAAAGGTGTGTGGATAAGGGCTTGGTATCGGAAGACATATATAGTTCCCGGGAAGATTCGGATATGTGAAGTGGTGTGGGGATGAATAGAGTTACCTAAAGTTTTATAATAGGGCTGCAGAAGAATGGGCGCACAGAATTTTCGACTTGGTTTTTATCAAAACCTATCATCTCAAGAACGAAAATAGATAGCGAAAATATTATTTTTGGAGCCTCTTAACCACTCGATGAGAAACAAGAAAAACAAGTTTTTAGATGATTGTAAAGCTGTCTTCTAACCTCAAAAATTTGCCCGTAATACGAATTTTTTTACGAAAAATAAAAAAAACGGTTAAAAAAGTTTTGTATAACAGAATTTAGATAAGAAAAAAGTTTTTTAATACTTTTAAACAAAACACACTATACTGTATTTCATTTACCCTTAAAATCACTCGACATAACCTGAAACAACCTGAAAACGCCGAATATGCGATTTTGTTAACTCATTAATGCGTAGCCCCGGAAAATATCCAAGTAGCATTAAAATTTTGTTTGCCGCCTCGTGGTTACTTATTGAAGTACACGAAAAAATTACAAATATTCATGTGAAGCGGCTTTCTAACCTTAAAAAATTGCTCGAAATGTAGATTTTTTGACCAAAAATCTGTAAAACAGTCGAAAAAAAATATAAATTATAAAATTCAGACACAAAAAATTATTTCACCAATACTATCGCACCCAACACATTATGAATTTTCTCCTTAAAAGTACTTAGCATAACCTAAAACAACCCAAAAACACCGGAATTGCGATTTTGATTTAGACAATAAATTGTAAATCAAAAATATCTTTATCGAGCATTAAGATTATTTTCGGGCATCCAGGATACTTATTGAAGAACTTAGAAAAATTATAACTTTTTTCTAGAGCTGTCTTCTAACCTGACAAACTCTTTGCACCTGGAATTTTCTCACTAAAAATCAGTGAAAAGGTCAAAAAATTTATAGATTACAAAAATCAGACAAAAAAATTATTTTTTTAGACTATTGTACGCAAGAAATCATACTGTGTTTAATTTCACCCTTCAAATAACTCGATATAACCTAAGACAACCTAAAAAGGCCAAATATGCAGTCTTGTTTAATTCATTAATTCGTAGAAATATATTTAGCTAGTGTTTAAATTCTTATTAATAAATATGGAAAAACTATATAAAATGTAAAGCTGTTTTCTAACTTTGAAAAATTGCTCGAAATTCGAATTTTTCTTTGAAAAATAAGTAAAATAGTCAATCAAGTTTTAAATTACATAATACCGACAAGAAACATTTTTACAACAAATTACACTGTGTTTTGCATCCTCCATAAAAGTACTTGACATAACCTGAAACAACCTAAAACACCAAAAATGCTATTTTGATTAATTCATTTATTCGTATTTTTTTAATTTCTCCGTGTTCTCCTGCAAGTAACCACGAGGCTGCGAAAAAAAATTGTAATGCTAACTAAAAAAATTTCGGTACTACGAATTAATGTAACCCAATATTCGTCAATTTAAATTTATTATTTGACTTATTTGGGATGTACATTGTTTTTAAGTTCCTACATCTCGAAAGAAAATCATACATTTAGCTAAGTGAAGAAATTATTTTTAGGAATGTAATGCAACATTATTAAAACTTTGTCGTTAGGATTTGTTTATCGTTTCAGTAAAAGTGTGTAAAAATTAAGACTGTTTTCTGCAGAGAATAAATGATCATAGAAGTGAATTATTAGTATTGGAAGTCTTTGAAGATAAATACTTTTCTTCTTTTTTTTACACCTGTGAATATTTAAGCTTCAATGTTGTATTTAAACAATTTATTGATTTTTGATTTCGTCTTATCACATAGCTATCAAATATACTTGAATTTCGAATAACCATTGCAATAACTTTCATTTTTAAATAAATTGATAAAGACCTTAACGAATGCTATTGGAAAACTTTCTCCGAAAATCGATATAAATATCATGATCTGATTTATCAACACCTTTATATGTTGCATTATTAAAACTATGATAAATCTTTGTCTCTTCATTCAGTCAATTTCAAATTTTGCTGTTCAAAAAATTTGTATATTGTTCGTGAGAAGTCAGTAATATTCTATTTATTAGAAAATTATTTTCCCTACCTCAGGCACTTTTGCAACCCTGGTACACCCTCGGTAGGAAAAACAGCGCTCACCACTAACGTGCATCCGACCAGAGGGATCCCAACGGTCCCTTGGGCGTTGCTTCGCAAGCGTCCTCGGGCCCAGGGACCGCCCTGAAGAAATGCACATTTGTGACGAAAACTACAAACTGTATGAAAATATTTGAATATATTTCGCTTGTCTTCCAGACATCAGGAATCATGAATTTCTCAATTTTTCCTTTACCGATTCTGAGTAATAGTTTTGAGAATTTATTACAATTTGAACGAACATCTATGCTCAGCTATAGAATATTGGAATATGACCAAGGCATTTATGATTAGATATAATTTAATAGTTTGTACTAATCATGCTTTTGTTACTGTTATTTAATACAGACAGTATTTGGTTGAATACAAATTAGTGTAATTAATTAAAATTACTCATTATTATTTTCAAAATATTTAAACTTACTAAATGTATCAACTGTCTTTGTACGATTTTCAAAAAAAAAAAAAAAAGAAATACCGCTTATTTTGATTGTCTGTGTGTGTACGCACGTATTTATTTAAGAATGAATTTGTATATTGTAAATTTAGGCACAAGAATAATATCTAAATATAAAAGTGAATGCGCGGAGCATGCAGGGCGAAGCCTCACTGTTTTCATACGCATAAAAGTGATCATATAGTGTGGATAAAAACAAAATTTCAAACATTTGCTTCTATTTGCGGGTCTTATTAAACAGCAAAAATATACATTCCAAAAATCAAGTTTGTACAAATTTAATAAAGCATAATGACGCACTGGAATGTAAAAACGACCTTAAATTCCAGTCGCTATTTGCAATATTGCACTGAATACATATTTATCTAGTACAACGTTTATTTGATTTTACTAAACATATGAGTGGGGTTATATGTTTGATGTCTGGAATAATAAAAGTGAGGGCCGCAATGTTTCGTAACAAAAGTTTTTAGAAAGAAATCATCAATATTTTTTATTTGGGCTGTTGGCATTTTATTTGAAAAGTTGTTCAGTATTGGGGGTTCACATGGATGTGACGGTTTAATGGGATTTAATGGTATAATCCGAAGGGGTATTTGTTGAACAATTGTGTATTGTGAATTGTGAGTGGTTTTTGAATGTTCATAATAGAGAGGGAGAGAGAAAATGAGTTGGCTAAGTGTGATATGATTACTGTAACTCGGTCTATAGCGAGAGACTTACTCTCGTTCTGGCTCACCATCCCGGAGGTTTTTAGTTTTATTATCACGTTACACAGCTTACTGTATTCTACTTGTAATATCCTTTTATTTGACATCGACAATGATGGGTTTGTGAAGGAGTAAGTTTTCTGCCATGTTGTTCTGATCGTTGTTTTCAATTGTAAATAACGTTACAAGTCTTATAAAATATCATTGCATCATGTGTAATCATACGAAATAAATTCAAATTATTCGTATGATAACTTTTGTATCGCTATTTTGTTGCACATAACATGGAATGTATGAACACAAAACTATAATTATATTTTCGTAGTTATACAAGAACTTAAAATTAATCAACTTGACGTTTGATAATTTCTTAACAATCTTTCCAAACAATCTTTTTGACTTCTATATCATTTTGATTTTGATTTCGTATACAAATACCATTGGTAGTTTTGCATCTAAATAAAGCAAGTTACAAGTGGCCATGTAGAAACAGTTGTATTTTAAAAGATGTAGGCCTACTTGATCGAATGTTCGCCCGTACAATTTATTTATTGTCATTGTCAAAATAAATTCTAAGTACAATTACATTATGCAAGAAATAAATTTTAAAAAAGGTGTATTTCCAGTATTTAAAGTAATTTTTGATATAAAAACTCTTCGTCAAAATTTTTACTCGATATAATTGATGCTTTACTATTATATTTTAATAATTTGTTAATTTTTATCCATGTGACATCATATAAACCATCAGATATACTGAAATGTCTTATTCGCATCATAACAATTCAAATTTTAATTCAGTTCATGAGGTGGACATTCACATGCATGTACTATATGGAATTTCCTTCCGAAAAACAAATATAATTTCGGGTTTTTCAATATTTTTATACGTTGTATGATCCATACTGTTATATGTATTTATTCATCCTTCTACTTAGTACGCAATTTTATCATTTAGAAAATATGTGTACTCGTTGCAAGAAGTAAAAACAGCACTTTTTATTGAAGAATAATTTACTGATCCAATTTTTTTTAAATATGTATTTTGTTTTCTATTTTTCAGGGATATAAAATGTTCCAATTTTTCCTTGGCTGATATCAACTAAGATTTTCGGAATGTTATTGTCTGACGTACGCATATATGCATAAGTAATTTGGAAATGTTTAAAAATAGTCAAAAAAGCAGAGCACTTAATGGTTTCTGTAATAATAATGATTCTAATGATATTCAATGTATATTCATAGGTATTAATCTTTAGATTACATGCCGATTAGAGTCATTTATGACTATTGGATGAGTAATAATTATTTCAAAAGCTGTAAACTTATTCTATGTATCAACTGTAATTGTTTGATTTCCGATCGAATTTTTGTGTTCATTTTGTTTGTACATGTGTGTATTCATGAATAAATTCTTATTTTGCATATTCAAACATCGGAATATGTTCGAAATTGACTGAGTGGACTGTATTAGAGATGATAGGAACCGGATTGGGAGGAGCACTGAAGAATTTGAGAGGAAATAACCACACTTCACACACACACTGAAAACTCTCATTAATAAGGACTGTATTATAACAAATCAAATACAACGTTTAAAAATACAGCATTCCAATAAACCTTGTTAAATTATAACTCGCGTTACAAAAGGATTGAGTCTAACTATGATTAGTGCAAGCGCAGAGCGACTTGCTAGTAACTACGAGCGTGCGAGGCAGACTGTCTGGAGCCGAAGCAGCAGCGAGCTGCTGATGCAAGGTAAGTACACAGAGCGCAGCTATTGGCTATTTTAGTATACACGTATGCACGCCTTATTAATTTAAATATTTGGGCGTGAGGTTTCAATTTCCAACAAACTTCTTGGGTTGATAGAACGAAGCTTGGCAGTGATATCAATAAGATGAGGAAAAGTCCAAATCCTTTAATCTATAGAAAAACTTCGTTAAACTGATCTTAAACTCTTAAGTGGACGTTAAACTTCATAAGTTATTAAACTGATGGATCCAAGAAATAAATTTAATCTTTAACGCAAAAAGTTTTCAAACAACAAAAAAAAAAGTTCGTTCTCCCCGAGTTGATCTACTGCAATTTAAATGCAAGTAGATCAAACAAAAAAAATAAAATGTTATATCTATCTTTTAAGTTAAATGTAAACTGCATGTTCACTTACAGCAATATCTATTGGTAATGTATATTGGATTAAATTCGAATATTGGAAAATAGAAAATAATATCCTTTCTGATTTCGACTGATTTAGACAGAATAGATATAGGTTTTTGAACAAAACACTTCGTTCTCCTCGGGTTGATCTGAAGAAGTCAGAGCGGTATTAGATCAAAGTAGTGAATCTTTAACATTAATTACTACAATTTAGAATGTGGAGAAGTGGTATATATGTATAATAAATAACTTTCTTATAACAATGTTACTTGTCAGTTTCAATTTTCCAAACAAATAAAAGGTTTTTAACTATTTTAAGTATCAAATCCTATGGTGAACCGCATATTTACTTACAATACTATTGTGACAAAAAATTACGTAAATTCTTGAAAATCAAGTGTTGAACGCAATTGAATGAAAAAAATTTTAGGCATTTTGTTCCATTTCTCAAGTCGTATTGGTTCAACTTAAAGCAGTTACTACTATTTACTATATTTTTTTTATATTAACATTTAATGAATAAACAATATTTAAAAATTAATATTTAATATTGAAGAAGTGGACTGTATTATAATAAAGAGACTGGATACGGAGGGAGGAGGGAATCGTCTCGCAAGGTAAGGGCACAGACAGTGCTTGCACCATATCACGTTAACTCACGCTTGAATTTTAACACTAAGCGGAATTTATTATGGTAGTTATACAAATAAACCAGTTGCACAAACGCACGAAGCATAAGGCCAATGGATGCGTAACGCCGGAAGCAGTTTATGCCTCCATGTGTGCCAAAGCCCAATATAGAGCGACTGCACTTGAACGAGCGAACAAAGCGGACTGACTCTGGCAGCAGCGCGCTGCCGAGCGTCGAGCGCTAACTATGCATAGAGCGCTAGGATTGGTGACCACGCAGGGCCGTTGGACGCACGTTATTGGTCGCACAATCTGAAGTAAATTACTAGCGCGCGAGTATATAAATACTATACTATTAATTAATTTAATGAAACCAGGTTGTTGCTCAATTCATAATTCAATATAATGTAAATTGTAAAATGTCACCATCAGCATATTATACTGATGTTGAACATAACTTAAAATTAATACACTTAATTCTAAACACTTAAAGAAAGCCTTAGTTTTGAATAGATTGAACTGTAAGTTGCAATAATACAAAGAATTTTATACTGTAACGAAATCAATTCAATTATTCGACTCAAGTTCAGTGATAGTACGTAACAAGATTAATTTATGAATTGGTCCATCAAAAG
>JAPYYV010012305.1:0-10370 GCA_030522625.1 Copidosoma aretas | reverse complement strand
ACAAGAGTGTTTAACATTTCAAATCAAGATTATAAGTCCACTTACCTGCAAAAACGTACACCTGTTATATTATGTGTGAATAATGTAATGCACAGAATGTTCAACCGAATGAGCAAGTGTATCATTACAATACATGATTAAAGGTGCATACAAACTTTGATTGAAAAATAAGTGTCAAGATCATTCATATGAAAGTGAAGAATATTTTTGAAGAAACTTAAAGTATTTCCTGGTTTTTTTGGCTGGCTTAAACTTCAAATTTATATAATTACTGAGTTCGAATTATAAACGGGTTTAAATTTAAAGTGAGGACATGCACTTTATTCCAGAGGTTTACTTGTATTTTAAAATTTGAAAAGCTAGCCTGGAACCTAATAATCTTGAAAATTGAAATGGATAAAAGAGTGTAGCGCCATCTACTGGAAAAAATACTATCTGGATATTGTGGGTGTTGTCATGAAGGTTAGGTTTTCGGTTATTTTAAGTTGGTAGCACTGCGCTTAACTGAACAGTTCCCTCCCACGTCCTCTTAATAGAATAGTACCTTTCCCTTTCCCACCCCCCCTGGTAGTCCGTACATCTGTTTTCGCGAAGTTCGTGTCTCTGTGGCAATCTGACTTTTTTGGCACTTAGGTTCGTTACCCCGTCTAAAGTCTCTCTTCCGTCTTCGCGCTCTGTGTATCTATGCTGTCGGATTTTCATACTTCTTGGCCACTCCCTTCTCCTCCGATCTTCCTTGAGGCCCGTAAGCCCCAGCCGCAGCGTAGTTTTTCTTCTATCTCTGCTGTGCGCTTCCCTTTCACTTTATTCCCCTTCCCTTTCCGAATACCTCCGCGGTAACTCCGAGTCTTTTCTTATTGTGCTATGCCGCCGTCTCTCTGCGGTCCCGTAAGCATCTCCCGCATCTGAGTCGTCCCCTTCCTCCCCACTCTCGTAACCACATAGTGGCTCTATATATGATTCCGGGGCCTCATCGTCTCGTAATATTTTACTATCATCCTTTTTTTTATCACTTTTATCCCTCAACATGACTGTTTTCATGCCTCTAAGGATCTTTTCTACCAAGTCTCTAGTCTTTCTTTTCGCCTTACCTAATTCTTTTACCACCTCGGGGTCGTGACAAAATTTTAGCCATACTTTGTCGTCCGTTATGACTTCCGCATTTTTCCACCTTTCGCCCTACATTGCCGAAACTTCCCCGATTAAATTATTTTCTCCCTGCATTTTTTTTTTTTTTTTTTCTTTTTTTTTTTTTGCTTTACCTCGTTGGGGAGTCAATTTACACAATTTTACTGGAGCCCAGATTTCCTCCTTTTTTCTCATCCTTTGTCCTTTTACTTTACTTTTTCTTTATTTATTGTTATTATTATTATTCTTATTTTGGTTTTTCTACCTTACCTGGACTGCTGCAACGATCAGGACTATAATTAGCATTCCGGTGGCCACGTTGGTCCCTTTTATCAAAAATATTTCTTTCCGATGGTGCGTAGCGTGGCGGAGTTCCGTCTCCTTGTTTTCGCCCGTTCGACTTCCTGGCGACGTTCGCCTCCTGGATGGATGCGATGCCGTTAGCACCTCCAATCAACCGCCACGGTCGTCCACTTTTCGCTGCTCGTTTTAGCAATCACTAGTCACGCGTATCCTGCTATTCACTGTTTGTTTCACTCACGTTAATTCTTTTTATTTTTAACGCACTGCACTATAGGTGCTTCCCGATGACAGAAACGTAAAAAAAATCTACTTTTTTTTTGTCGTGCACAACTCACGCCTCCACGTCAAGCGCCAAAAACTTAGGGGTCGGGTTATCTACAACGCCTTGTTATGTGGAAAATGCGGAGCTTGGGGATGCTGAGGAAATGAATACCCGCGAGTTGAAACAACGTAACCTTTTATTAGTGATTATATGAGAGAGTAGACACGACGAGGTGTTATTCTCGGAGAGCGAACGGGGAGAGAGTGTCACTTAGTCTCCCTGCTAGTATCTAGGCGGTACAGGACTGAGGGTTGGTCCGCTTGTGCGCGCAGGCGCCAAGCTTAGGGCGCGAAGTTTCAAGAGCCTTTAGCTATCGTATGTTACACTACTTTGAAAGTAGTCAAAAGTTAAAATCACTCTTTTCAAAAAGGGAATTCTCAATTTCTTCTTTTGAACAGTGTGAAAATGATATTTTGAAAGGTGTAAATCAATGAATTCACACTTTCCACCTCCGATTTTTACATTTTTGGCTTTATAGTGTACATGGCATCCATACAACCAATACGAAATAAAATCTCGATGTCCTGACTAAAACGGCTTTTTTATTCAATTCAAATACATTTTTCACTTTGTAAGGAGCAAGGAAATTTTTAATATAGCTTATAAATTCATGCATCAATTTTATGTCTTAAAAAGAAGACTTTGGTAACAAGTGCAAGTGATAAAAATTTCAATTTTAATGTGACAGGAACATGTTGACCAGTAATTCCTTTTTGTAAAATGATTTTTTAATTACGAAACAACATTAAGCTTTCTCTTTTTAAATCCTTGTCATTATCAGCTTTACGCTTTAGACTTCTGTAATCTTTGTAATCAGCTTCCTTTCGAATCATAGACTAGGAGCTGACCGCAAAATCACTCATCTCTTGCAAATTGGCAATATAACAAGATTCAAACGTGTATCAACTATGCGCCATGGCAACCCCATGGGCCCGGCGGGAATAAAGAAGGGGGGAAATTTTCAATGCAAATTTTAGGCACATTCTTGGCTCATCAGTTACCGGTTGATTTCTGCTCTAAATTACAGAAATCAATGTGTCTTTCAAAAAATAGGTTGCTGGGTGTAAGTTACTGGGGTTATATATCAAATGGAACAAGCACACGCAGCAGAAGTTGACACTTTATCACTTGAGTCTTCAACAAACTATTCCTTTTTTTTGGTCCCTAAAAAACGGAAAATTAAAATAAAGCAGGCAGAAAATCGTGGATATTTCACTGGCACAAGTAATATTGACAAATATATGGGTAATTCTTTTATAAACCAAACACCATTCCGAACGACACATTTTTTATTTGGCTGAAACTTTTTTTACGGGCTCTATGTCGAAAAAAAAATGATACGTGTTCGAGGAATTTTTTTTTTTTTTTTTCAATAGAGCGGGTTAAAAGTTTGAGATTTTCGTGATTTTTGGGTTGGAGACTTATTTTCAAAAATTCATAACTCCGGTTCTTTTTAAGCTAGATAAAACCCTTTATTTTAAAGACAAAAGAGTTAATTTTAAGAAAAAGTTAGTTCCACAAAAATTTTAGAACGATTTCATACTGTTGTAAACAATTGAAATGTTAAAATCACTTTTCAACCATGGATCCCAAATTTTAACGATTTCCTAACACAACCATCGTATTCTGTGTTAAATTTTCTATAAAAAACGTGTATTTTGTCAATGGAGAAATTATGTTTACTGGTAGAGATAAATTAATTTATCCAGCGCGGCACGTCGTATCAGAGCGTGGGTTCCTCTGCACGTCTCATTTTCTAGTCCACATCATTTTTCTCAATAACGTTAATGATTATTCAACATTTTCCATTTTGTCAATCGAGTATTAATCATTATTAGCGAACAATACTCTATTAATAATTGAACAAAATAATAACGTGTCAGCTTATGAAAAAACCTATTTATTTATATTTGTAAACATCACTCTTATTCATTAATGTCTAATATGTAATTATTTTTAAATGTACAATGCTATCTTAATATAAACATCTGAATGTTTAATTAAAGATTTTTACGATTATTTTTTTATCGTGTAATGAAAATTTTTTAGCTTCTAGTATCTAAAGAGAGATTGGAATCATGCAATAAAACTGTAAAGTGCCTTTATTGTTAGAGCTTTTTGAAAACGTGCTAAAAACATTTTTCCTTCTCTTTCATACTCATCACTTGTCGAATAGCGACACATTATATTATGCAAAGCTTCTGTTGCCCAAGTGAATAGTTCTTGGGGTGTTCGAATAAGATTATTTATCCTTTGAAGACTAGCTCTAGCAGCAAGTCGTTTTAACGTTCCACCTATTCTATCACATGGTCCCTTATCATGGGACGATAGGAAAAAATGCCATTCGGCTGCTATTTCAAAATCTTGTAATGGTGAGTAATGTTTATAAAATTTTTCTTGTTTTTATACTGTGCACTCGCACCGTCCGAAAAATATATTATCTTATCAACACCACTGTAAGCACTCAGAAATGGAAACGAAACTTTTGACTTTTACTTCATTTTCACTATCTTTATAATAAATTGAGAATGGATGTATAGTAACTTGATAATAATAGTTCCAGTGCACACCTTGTTCAGAATTTTGTAACACAAATTCATAGTTTTCACTGAAATCACATATTACAATGCATTCATTTTTCATTATATTTTTTATTCTTATAGTTCAAGAATTTTATTTGTTTTTTAATTAAAAAAGAATGTAGCAGTAATTTTTTGAAGCCATTACTTAAAAGTTGTAAAAATTCATCAACAGTAGATATTAAAGTTTGTAGTGAGTAGTGAAGTTCTATCTATTGTCACGTACTGTTTGTACTTAACATTTTCGATAAGTTTGTCATCAAAAGATTGTTGTAGTTCTTCAATAATGTTTTCTGCACCACTTATCACATAATCCCAAAAAATAATTAGTAGATTGAGCATCACATATCATATGATCTAAACAGTCATGATAATTAATAATTGGTCTTTTTGAGTCAGCTGTGATACATTTCAAATTCGCCCTATCCATCAAGAGTTTAATATTTTCGTGTATCGGACACACATACACCGAATAAGTGCCACTGGCTCCTGGCTGTACACAGTGTTTTGGTCGCCTACTGGCAAACTTTGAAAAACTACACTTTATTTCTGGATAATCTTTCTTCAATAGATTCATACAATTCTTTCAAATTATTTAAAATCAGGCGTTTATGCATCTGTATTGTGTGTCCATCCACTATTACGGAGACGAAATCTTTTTGCCCGGGCATAATTTGTGTGTGTTCATCAGACTGATAAAAGTTCATTATGCTATTTGTGATATCTGCTCCTAAAGATGGATGGCTTTTGGAATTTGGATCGCCTAATATTTCTTTATCTTTAGCAATATTTTTTGAAATAGTTATCATATGGTGAGTAGCTGTGGGAAAGTTCATCTGGATTTTCTGATAAGACCAGTCTCTAAAAATAATCAAAATTTTAACTTTATGAGGTCTGTACTGGTATTGGGTATATTCCGTAAGGTCTGATCGGTTGTACAATGGCAACACTGTTATTGGTGCTGCGTTTCGCAAACCAAAACAACGTCAATCAGCTGATCGAAGTGAACAAACCTAGGTCGCGAATTCTGCTATTTACGCTTACTACTCAAGTGCGAGATAAAATAATGGATCTGAATCACCCAGCCCCGAGAGTTTTGATACAAACGTTGATTTTTGATTCCTCAAGTAGTTCAAGTAGTAGTGATGATTTTTCAGAAGGAGAAGATTACATCTTTAATGAAAACAATTGTTGCATCCGAGGAGAAAGAAGACCTCGTACAGTTTTGTATAGAAACTGTTGTTTATGGATATTTTGCAGTGGAATTTAAGCAAAATTTTTGGTAAATTGTCAAAAACTATCGAAATACAGAATTACTGAACAATTGGATTAAAACATTTTCTTTTTTTTTTTCAGAATGTCTAGAAAAACCGTCGAGTACTTACTAACGATTGTAAGATCTCATTTAGAAGGTGATGTGATGGGCTTTGGGAAAATTCCGATATCCCCCGAGAAACAGTTATACTAGCTTTATGGGTATTAGAAACTCCAGATTCATACCGGTATGCAAAATACAAGGCATTCTAATGTGGTGTGAAGACTTATTTTTTATATATTTTTTGCAAATAGATCAGCAACAACCAAGTTCGATATTGGTAGGGCAACAGCTTGGCGTTCGGTGTTTCGGGTGATTAAAGCAATATGCCACTGTAGGAAGTATTTTATTAAGTGGCCAACAGAAGAGGAGGCAATAAATACGTACGATACTTTTCGAAGAAAGTATAAATTTCCACACGTAATTGATGTTGTAGATGGTACGCAAGAAAAACGTTCACTCCCTCCAATTACAAGTATGTTTAATATATCCTATACAAGTTTTCTGTTACCATACGAATTACATCAAAAAACAACTTACACACAAAACTTACATTTTCATTGAATTGTTAACTTTTACAACTTACTTTTTAACATAAATACCATATCGTATCGATTTATGATTATTTACCAATTACTAACATCTTTTATTGTTTTTTATTTTGCACCCACTCATACATGTGTAATTGTTTTTATGTGTTAGATAACATACCTTAAAGAATTAATTTCTAAAATACAAATGTATCTAATGATTTGTAGAAAAGAGTACATAAAAAACATTTGAATATTTTTGCAGGTAATTTGTAACGAGAAACTTAAATTTATTCATTGTTACGTTGGACTTTCTGGTTCAGTTCACGATATGCGTGTATTCAAATACTCTGGCGTCCAGCAAAGATGTAACGATGGATTTTTTCCTCATGACACTATTTACTCGGAGACTCGACTTACACCATTCAAAAGCATGTTTTAGTAGCCTACTGAGATGATGGACATTTATCTGTAGAACAGGCTTATTATAATACAGTTTTGTCAAGAACAATAGCTATTGTGGAACGCGCTATGGAACTGTTAAAATGCAGATGGAGATATTTGATTGTAAAGTTACCTATGAGACAATCAGATTTAATACCGTACTACATATTGTGTTGCTGTGTTCTTCACAACATATGACTCAAGCGACGGAGCACTTTTGAGTATCCAATCATTATTCCAGATACGATCGACGATAATCCTGATCCCATGCTAGTCCGAGAACGTCAGCGCTTACAAGAAATTGCTAAAAGAGATGCTATCAGAGATCTTCTTCGTCGTAACATGGATTTTGAAGACCACTAGCATTGAAATAGTTTTTTTTAACTCTGAAATAGCTACTTACATATTGTATTAAAGTATTACAGCTAAGACTTGTATGACTAATAAGTATTATAGTAAATAAAAATCACGAAGTTCATCTAAGTACAAAAAAATTATACTGAGCAATTAAAGTGAATTTATTGCCCTCTATTTGCTTCTTACTTGATCTTTTTCACTTTCCAATTAGAAGAAAGGCAGAGTGGATTCTTAACACCACTTAAAAAGTCGTAAACTTAATCAATAAACAATAAAAAAACTGGATTGATATATATTAACATTTGCAAACATTATTTTCATTCAAACTCTAATGTTATAAGTCTATTACAATTGGTACAAAAAAATATGCAGTGTATTCCAATACTGCGTTGAATGAATGTGTTATAATACATTATTGCGTGTTATATTCTCTTATGATTAGCTTATTATCGAGGCAGTCAGCCATTCTCTTTGTTATCGTAAGACTCGTCAAAAGTAATTCATATTAATAGACAAAATATTCTAAATTCAAATAACGGAAAATAATAATTATTATAATAAACAAATCACATGAATGTTTTACATTAAAGAGATAATAAACAGTACTCTCCTTTTCTATGAGCCATATAATTAAATACATCCTAATAACTAGAGTGTCGACGGACTTAAAGAGTATATGAGTAATATTCTTTGATTGAATCACAGATTTCGTAATCTTTAAATCTACATAAGGAAATAATTTAAACACATGCGATATTTGTTATGTAATGTTGATCATCATTGGCTTGGTCAAAAAGGTAGAAATACGATAATTTTCGTAGAAAAGTAAAAATACAAATAATCTTAAGTCTTGCGTACTACTATGATGAACTACATAAAGTTATTTTTTTGCTAGAGTTGACAAACATTTTCAAATAGGATAACTTTTCATGTCCGTATTTTTCCGTATTTTCCAATTTCTCACGTTTTAAATCCAAACTTCCTCCAAGTTATTTATTTTTTGGATGTCCAATTCAGACATACGATGTTCTGTGAATAAAAGAAAATACTGCATTCACCAAGAATACATTGTCTTAATCGAATCAAGATTAAAAATTTCGCTTACTGTGACCAACGTCATTGCTGCCAACATTTTGATCCGTCTTCTAAAGGCATATTCGATCCAGCGTAGGATATTGGACATACCCACGGCTTTTAAAAAAAACCTCATCTAAAATCCAAAATAAAACAATGTTTTTTTAATTTTACGTACGAAATAAACCTAATATCTATGCTCTGCATTACAAACGAAAGAAAATATTTAAATGTTAGTTACCTTAAAGTATTGACATGTTTTTCTGTTATTTCCGCTTTGAGCGTTATGGTCAATGGCTCGTTTGTATGCTTTTTCAAACTATCCATACGATTATTACACTGAGAAACACTCAAGCTGTAACCTTTAGATTTGATTCCCGTCACTATCTTATTCAAAAAACTTCCTGTGAGTTAATTTACCCTCATTGTAAGCGTCATCATACTCTTTGTACAAAGACAGCATTAACTTCGTTTCTGCAATGCTCCAGTAATGACGACCAACAGCTTAAGATTATATTTGATCATATTTATGTTCAAAATATTAATAAACATTTGTAGAGGGATGCAGTAATCAAATGATCTGTGTTTTGGTAGTTTTTGTTTAATCTCTTAGATGAAAACATAACAAAAATCTACAAATACTATTTTAACACACCTAATTTATTGTTGTCTAGGATGCTGTCCTCTTTAATTTCATCATTGTCGACCAATAAAGTTCCAGCCACATCGTCTGTCTCGAGACTTTCAAGTTTTGAAAAAGTGCTTCTTGACAAAATATTAGCCTTTTGACCTTTTATAGCTTTTTTGTGGCTGTCAAGTAATGCTGTAGCAAATCTAAAATCTAAAATAAAAAATACATGACAATAATAGTTTATTATCATCATTCTCGGAGACATTCGGAGAGACTCTGAGAGAGTCAGAGAATAGTGTGAACAAGTGTTCTTTATCAGAGTGTCTCCAACTGACTTTGACTGTCCCCGAGAATTATAAAAAACTAAGTAGGTACCCAATAGCATTTTCGGGAACAGTCAAGAATCAGTCAGAGACACTCAGAGAACACACTATTCTCCGAGTCTGCCAGACTCTCTCCGAATGTCTTCCAAAATGATAATGAACAAACCTACTATGTGTCCTATTGACTGATCACAACTGTTTATTTACCTTTTGCTCGCTCGTATGTTTCTTTATCAACATGAAGGTTGTAGAATTCTTTAGTAATTTGATCAGTAAGGATCAAATTGAATGTTTACTCATCAGCAGGGTTATTAGTACGATCTGATTTATTATTCTCGATGTGCACCTGTTGTAAACTTTTCTCTAACGAATTTTGTGTTCATCCAATAAAATTGTGGCAAACTTTATATCCAAACAAATATCAGGATGTACCAATGATATATATTCAATTAAAGTATTCCTATGTCGAACAAAACACAATAATATACTTTTAATAAATACCTTTTTTATCTTTCTGTAAGGTTTCAGCTGACACTGATAATTAATGTGTTTTTCTACACTGAAAAAAAATTTGATGTAGAATATCTCATACTTTTGAAATAACATATTTCAACAATTATTGAACTCTATAAACTCAAAATAACGACCGCATTTTCCATCAAAATTGAAATATAGCAATTCAAATAACTATTGAAGTGCCCTATTTCTAATTTTGAAGTCGCACACTACAAGTTTTGAAGTGTCTGGCTTCAACAAGGCATTGAGCTCAGGGAGAGCAGCGCTTGGAGCGTCACTCTTCAGCGATTGGAAGCTAAGGTTCCAAACGCCAAAGAGCAAGAGTTCAATGTTTACTGAAATCTCAGAGCTACATTGTCGAGCTTGAACTCTTCGTCCCTTTAAATAGTAAAGCATATAATTGATGAGTGTGAATTTAATAGAAAAATATCGTATCATAAAAGGATAGCAAAAACAGACAATTTACAGAGTATCTTGAAATCGTTTGACTCAAAAATAGATTGCGCAATGTAATACAACCTTAATTACTGTATCCTTATTAACTCGAGATAAAATTTTTTTTTTAATTCTAAGATGCAAAGTAAATTAATATTAACGTTACCATGCTGTTGGGAAATGGTTTTGCACATCGTTTTTACTCTTTTTGACATCGTTTATTGTGTATTTTACGGTAGAATAAATTTGCAATTAATTTCATAATGTTCATTGATATTAATTGAAAAAAAAAAATTTTATATGCATGATGCTCGTAACTCGCTAATTGCTTACATGAGTTTTGTAAGATATTGGTGATTATTGCATTATACGGACCTTTTATTTATTAAACCAGTCTTTTACGAAAAGTAGCA
>JAPYYV010012304.1:0-14537 GCA_030522625.1 Copidosoma aretas | reverse complement strand
AAAAAAAAAAACAAGATCTATCCGCGCTTGTTTGTCCCGGTCAAGGCCGCCCCACCCCCCTTGCTGCACCATTGCGAGGACGGTTGTAAGCGCGTGTGCCAAAAGTGTCGTTGTTTATTCATCCCTGCGCGCCTGGGCGTCGATGCTTTTTCATAGTTTCTTACAGTCTTTTTTTTTTTACTTCATCGACGCAGGCATTCGGTGCATTTCAAGATCATTATAACGTTGTGCGCGGAAAGTGCACGTACGCGCGGCGCGTGAAAAATAAAAGTACACTACAGCAGTTCGAGCGACTTATGGGCGATCTCGTGAAAATAATGATGATGATAATAGTGTTGTCGTTCGCAGGTCTCGCCGTTCGGCGAGCGGCCTTCGACGGAAGCGCGGGAGTGTTTTATCGTCGGTAATACGGAGGGAGCAGTCGATCCAACGGCGGGAGGCTGATGGTCGAGGATCTTCCGATCCTGCCGCGCTCGGGGGGACCAGCATGTGGGGTGAGTCGTCGCATTTGCGCTGTCCGCGTTGTTATCCATTATTTTTACGTTCGATGGAAAACTTCATTCGCACGTTGCAGAGTATAATGACTCTGCAAAATGTCGGATGAGAAATACGTAGCGGGAGACTCGTGAAAATTGCAGCATTTCGATGGAAACGAACGATTTTTTTTCGGGGCGATGATGAAAAAAAGTTTGGAAACTTCATGCCCCTTCGCGGATTTCGTGCCATCGTGCAGTTTCGAGTTTCTGCATTGAAATCCTGCACCGATAAATCCATCGGATAAGATGATAAATGTGTATCGCGAAATTGAAATGGTAACGCGAGTCGCGGTAAGATGACAGCACCCGTGGGACCGACAGGTGATGCCATCTGCCGGCTCGTGCTTTCAACTTTATTTTTTTTCCTACATCGTTGGTTGCATGCTTTTTTACTTATTTTTGCAAGTTCATGCGGTTCCATGAATGTCTTTCCAAGGGATGGTTTTATCGGTTGTGTATGTACATACGTACGCTTGAAACTTATTTGCTATGGCACGATTTTACAACGGACAAAATAAAAACTTTCGAGAAAATCTATTTGACGAAACAAACATTCCCGCTCTCGATGACGTTCACCGAACACACACACCTCGAAAGTATATACTTTGCGTTCCTGAGTGTCACCACGACGCGAGAGAAATTCGATCGACTTCATACACCCGACAACGCGGCGAACGTCAGCTCTTGGTTGTTGTTTGATTTCAAAAAAGAGCAGTGAAAGCAGTGCAGAAGAGACCATAAAGCTCTGTCAAAGTTTATTTTCTTCGCCATCAATTTGCTTCAGTGATGTAAAATATCATGCAGAGCCGGAAAATCTATCCCTCAAGTTGGGAGTCCACGGCGAGTGTAATTATATTCACCTATAGTTTATAATCTTCTACGCGAGTTTTTTCACGAACTTTACTGGAGAACGCGCGGTCGAGTGACAAGATCGATAACGCGTATTCCGTTAAAATTTTTGTGCAAAAAAACAAAAAGAGGGGTATTTTCATTCAACGAACACAATATGAGTTTCAATGGGGAAGTTAAGGTTATATACGAACAAGCAGGTCTTGCGAGTTGAAAAGACACCTGCAGGTGAGTCGAGTATGCGTGAATAAGGTATGACAGAGAGCGTGTGGAGCGTGCGTGGGTGGAACGACCGTTCGGCCTATCAGAGAACACCCGGCCGAGAAGCTCTGTTTTAAAATTTTCGCGCCACCATTTGAAAAGCTTCAGCGCGAAGCAAAGTTTTCTATCGATTCGTCGATGGACCGAGTAGGGGATCGAAGTTCGTGTTTTTGCAAAGAGGATACATGCATCATGACAAACAAACCATCTCCGTCCCGATAATATTATCATCACCTGCACCCGCTCGGTGCAACAGATTCAAGGCGCAGGCGGCGGAAAAGGGAGAGAAACAAAAGCCCAAAAAAAAAACCCCAGAAAACAGAAAAAAAAAGAGGAAAAAAAAAAAAAAAAAAAAAAAAAAAAAAAAACAGAGACGAGGAAGCCGGCCGTGCATCGTGGCTTCGAGAGTCGAAACCGGAGCGTCGACGATCGATAAATCCAAGGCGCGATGCACAGGTAGTAGTATTACGTCCGAAGCATCGCGGTGTCGCGCCCGGGTGGTATATGATGCGCAGCTTATAAATCGTAGGTTCATGTAGATTTATGATTTTTTTGGTTTACATTCAATTTTTTCACGCGAATAATTAGCCCGATCAAGCAGTACCGAAACAGTGACGCTTCCGGAGCTTGCGCCGGGCGTGTTTCCAAGCGCACAATCAGCGTGCACGCATGGTAAAAATCGGTTCCTACGACGATGCAAGAAAAAACCAGAAGTTGGTCGAAATAAAATGAAAAAAAAATTTGAATACGCTGTACTGTAAGTCTAATTGGCACTCGCTCGACTCGCGCAACATGAAGTAATTAACTTCACGCTCCGTCATTCACCGCTGCAACGAACGCTGCTCTTTATATTCAACTTTTATACGCGCAACCAAAAAAAAGAAAAGTTATCGAGCCGCCCTCTCTCTCCTTCCAAATCTTCGACTCTCGCACCTCCGCGACATTTTTAATTTCATCCAAGAGCCAAGGCGGGCAAAATTGTTTCGTCCCACAAAATCACAGACACCCACCGCGCGAGGAGCAAACTCGACCCGACGATTCCCACCGCCTCCTCCTCCTCCGAACAACAACTGCGCAGGACTCCGCGAACAGTATATACACGAGTACCGCCACTACCGCCACACAAAGTGCGCACAGAAGACGTGCCCGCAGTGTTCGCGCCGACGGCTCCACGGTCCAGAGCTTCGCGATACTCGGACGCGGCACGCCCCGCGGGATATAACACATAATCAGCCGTGCGAGGAACACATCAGGCATACGTCGAGGTCGCTGCTTTACGAAATGGCCCGGTGCTCGGGACGAGCTGCCGTGATGGTAATGATCATAGCATCATCGGTTCGCTGGATTGATGAAATAGTAGCGCGTAGAATTGCAGGGGAGGCGCTTTATTTTCCGGGTTATTGATTTTTCGGGCGGCGGTCGGCCGTTGTCTCGGGCTCGAGGAACTTCTCAACGAAACGAGGAGGCAGGAGTCCGGCGATGTACATTTTTTTTTTTTTTTTCACGCAGCGCTCCGCTTCGCAAACACCGCAGGCCGAACGCTCGGACAATTGAACATATCGATTTCCCGCATGTTTGCATGCACCGGCTATTTCAAGAGAATCCCCGTGTGTGCGCGCAAGTGCAAACACTCGGCAACCAATGTTCATTGTACGCCTCGAGTTCGATGAAGCTTTTATTTTGCCCCTGTTGCAGATTACATCCACAAATTGAGCATGTCAAGGAGAAAAAGCACGAGGGACCGACAATACGACAACGTGGATTACACCCAGTTAACCGAGACCGACCATGGTTTCATCGATTCGCAGGTCAGGGTATAGTCCCCTCTGTATTGTTCGATACGCTTTCTTCCGTACATCATTTTTATTTCGCGACTCTACAGTTTGTGACACCGCCCATTAAAATACCATGGAAGGCGATCACGCTCGCGACGCTGTTGTTCATCGGGGGTACTGTGATGCTAAGCATAGGTATCCTCATCGTCACCGGCCACATAGATACGAAGGTGAGCCGCGCATTCAACTTATTTTGCTACTTGATCAACGTCCATGGCTGGTGGGATTCATTTTTTTTACGATTAATTGGAAAATCAAGTAGCGAGTGATGAATTTTTTTTTTTTCCGAGTAATAAGATGCTTTATTCACAGCGTAAATTTACAATGGTAAAATCAATCTAGGATGTTGAAAAAATACGTATGACTTAACACGGAAATTAAGAAAGTTGGTCTAATCATAAACTCCGCTATGTTTGCAGTATTCGGATAGAATGTGGCCAGTCATCATCCTGGGGGCTTTAATGTTCATACCGGGTGCCTACCACGTCAGGTTATTATTATTTTGACAATTATTGAATGAAGAAAATTAATGGAACGGATGAATATCTCCTAGGGGAAAAAAACAAAAAATTTCTCAAACTTTAATTTCAACTTACAGAGTGGCCATACAGGCGTATCGCAAGGTGCCCGGTTACTCATTTGACGACATTCCCGAATTCGACTAAACGATCTTTTTTTGTCGATACAAAAAAAAAAAAAAAAAAAAAAAAAAAAAAAAAAAAAAAAAAAAAAAAAAAAAAAAAAACGTTAAAAATGTTTCGACGAAAAAGAAAGCTGAATTTCCTCAACAAGTCATTAGGAAATGATATATAAGCTCGGCTTGATGGCATTTGAAATGAGTATTTTTCATTCTTACAAAATTCAACAAAAGTTTTACACGTAAAAACATTGTTTTTTCTTCTACTATTCCATTATTGTGATAGATGACTTTGCTTTCTCGTTTTTCTGATGCATTTGATACAATAAACTATATATTCACGATGTGATAACTGACAACTAACTGCATTATAATTTTTCTTGCACCATGTAAAGACTTGGAGTTTCAACAACTCAAACTTTATACAAACCGAAAAAATATTATATGTATACTATTTGTCGTTGAATTTTATCTTAGTGAATAAATATTATAAATAAAGACTTTTTACAATGTACCTCGTATGTTTTATTTAATTCTTAGAATTACAGTTTTGCTTATGTTTTCATTGCAAAAAAAGATATATTACACAAGATATATTACAAATACTAAGCACGATTAAATCGTTTTGCACATGACTTAAGTATGTCAAGATATGAGATTTTTTTGTAGATTTTTTCTTATGATAAGACATGTCAAAAACTTAATAGTACACGCTAGTATTATATTAAAAAAAGAGGGGAACCTAAGCTTTTAATCTATAAAAAACTATATTACCCAATATTTTACATAGCTGCATTCCAATGCTGCAAATATTTTACAAG
The DNA here is from genome assembly GCA_030522625.1 of Copidosoma aretas. NCBI lineage: Eukaryota > Metazoa > Arthropoda > Insecta > Hymenoptera > Encyrtidae > Copidosoma > Copidosoma aretas. The sequence goes on along the minus strand of JAPYYV010012304.1, from coordinate 9,598 downwards.
ACTACGACTGACGATTTTAACTCCCTTGTCCACTTTACGATTAGAAATTCGCATCCCAGGTTGAAATCGTCCAGCCAGTAGTGATTTCATTTTTTTTTTCATTGCTTTGTACGGATCTTCCTGACACAACTCAGGGATTTCATTATTTAATAACCTTTTGTTATTGGGTATATCCTAAAACCAAAATTTAACATTTTATTTTGTACGATTGGAAAAATTCCATTATACAATACATACCTCAAACATGAAGAAAACTTTTAACTGATTGGGCGTTAATCGTTCAATTACAGGTCCTAAACTTAAAGTTAATCTATTAATTAGTCTTTTAACTATTAAATACAGCTCTTCTTCTGTATAATTTACGTCAATTATTATAGACGTAAAACCATTATTTATCTAAAATGAACATTTGAAGCTTTTAATAATACTATAATCAATAAAAGTGTACCTTTATAGCTATGAAAATTACCTGCATGTCTGAGTAATATCCTATGTGAGTGGCATACTCTAAAAGTTGATTAGCCGAAATTTCATCAGCTGCCAGCAGTTGAGTAATCAATTCTTTGTAAGTATTCTTATGGAAAGTTAGATCATTGTCCATAACTAACCTACTCATTTGAATCGCTAAGTCATACTTTTTAAAATAAAGTAGTACCAAAGTTAACTTATCTATCCACAGAGGAAGATCTGTAACAATACACAATTATAAACAATGAATCGAAAAATAACCAGCATGAAAGCCATATTATGGAACAAATTAATAAACTTTTACCTATGGGGTAATAAGAAATATACTGATCTTTCAAAATCGCTTGAAACAAGTAAACAGCCGTCTCTTGGTCCTTGTAAGATAGTGCTTTCAATAACAAAAACACTACTTTGTTTCTGTGCTTTTCATGGTCCCGGGTACTATCTTTCACCAGCCACTCATCACGATTAGTTCTTATCAGCTTAGTTTCTGCAACAAGTAAAAAAAACGTTTTAAGGAAAATGTGTTTTATTTAATTCAGTAATGCAGATTCAAAAGAATGTATATTTCACTTTATAACGGCACTTTCACTTTTACTTACGTGCCTTTTTCGAAATTTTTTTTTTTTCATTTGTCACTCATTTCTTAATCATCACAAAAAAACTCACTCGCGATATTATTGAGTTTATTTTCGAATGATAAAATTAATACATGCTTTAGAATCTCCACTACTTAAATTGTTAAAAAGTTATTCTTAATTTCTGTTGATTAAGTCAGAATCAACAAAAATCAACAATAACTCTTTTGAAATGAAAACACATAAATAATAAAAATTATTTACGATGGAAAAGTTAGAAGGAAAACGTCGGTGAAAGTAATAATTATTTACTAGCATCTTTTGAGAAGTTCTTGTACATCAATTTAAACGGTACAAGGAAAACACTTTGCATGTATGAATTCATCATAAAATTTTCAAGTAATTTTGCTGTCGACACGGAAGTAGCGAGTTCAATTACTTGGCCAACGAATATCATTCACCGACGATTCCCTTCAAGACATACTCTATTAGCTTATAAAAGTTTTACTAATCTACAAGAAAAGAAAAAAAATTTAATGGCTTCACTTGGACCAAAAGTACAACGATTATTAAAAGGACTCACTTTTTAGCAAGTAGAGTGCCTCTAAGGGATCGTCATTGGCTAAATAAATTTCAGCGCAGATTAGGATATAATCGGTCCTCAGTTCTACAGGTTCGATTATCTTAACAACATTCAACAGCTGATGCGCCATCACCCATAAAGTAGCTTCGGCCAGATCGACTAGGGCAAGTACACCAACGTCGAACAAAATGTTTATCATATCGCTGGACTTGAAGCTGCTGCGTACTTCATTTGAAAGAAAATAAGAAAATGAGATTGCAGGATAAATAAATTGATGAAAAAGTTATTAAAATAAATCAGTGGCTAATGTGTCGTACTACTTTTTTTTTATTACTTACATTATTACACATGTACTATTTTCGTTTGGGGAGTCTAATTTTTTTTTTTAATTACAAATTAGACAGTCTACAACGAAAAACTTACACAATAGGTCATTTTAAAACGATGTAAAAAAAAGGCTCTAAAATCGTTAGTATTAAAAAGACTTAGCGTAGGCGTTATCTTAATGTAAAGATAACTTTGTAAATTAAAACTTAAAAACTAATGTTTTCGAGTTTCAATCGCTCTCTTCTAAATTATAAAACATAATAAGTATTTCTTTCACTTTAAACTTGGCAAGTATCGCTCCGCGCCTCGCGCTACTTAATAAAACTAAAAGAAAAATATAAAGTAAAGGACTACCAAAAGATACAATCATTTTGAAAGTTCTTATATCATGTGATGTAAAAGTCAACAGAAGTAAAAAATAAAATCTGAAGATTTTAAAAGTCAATAATTCAAAGTTTAGAACAAAGAGTAGTTCTGTTTCAGACAGGTGCAACGCACTTCTCTATTCACTAACAAAAGACTGATATAAAAGTTTGTAACGATAATTTCTTTATAAAACGCTTGCTTAATGGCAAAAAATTTTTTCATTTCAAATATCAATAGTAATATCAAATATTTACTTAAAATTTTTTTATATAAATTGTTAACAAAGAAAAACTTGTTTTTTTTTTTTCAACAGTCACGTGGAACTAATAACAGAAACTATCTCGAGCTTCGCCTTAATGACGTCTACTACGCAACTTTATTGCGATCATAAGTAAGGAACTTGACAATCTCGTGTTCGAGATTACCTGCTTGTTTGATGATTCCAGCAACATGACGTTCGCTGGCTAAGACGTTGCTACACAGGATCTGGTAGACCGCGCGTCTATAGAGCTCGTTCTCGAATGGCTCCATGACAATGAATTCGTTGATCTTTTCAAAAACGTACTTGTAATCAGCGTATGTAAGGCCCGCTTGGATATTACTCACGGTATCATACAATTTCCAATACTTCTTTTGCCACACGCTACCAGGTTCAGAAGCATCTAAATAACATACAAATTGTTTCGTTGCATTTTAATGAAGAGTTTTAGTCAAGTATACTGATAACTGATTCTTGTTCGTAATTTAGAATGATCGTGATCGAAATAAATATTTCGACTGAAAGTACACGAAAAATTCAAATTATGGATGACATACCAACTTCTTTTAATAAGTACTCTACGTTGCTCATATGCTCGCCACTTTTAGGGCAGTCTCCTGCTTCCAAGGGGGAATGGTTGGGCTGTTGAGGATTTATAGCAAACTTTGCTCTTCTCGCTTCTATTGTGGCTTGTGACGGTTTATTTACAATGTCTCCTGTCGACCGTTGTATTTGGGATGAACTGTAAAAAAAAGCACACATTTAGATTTCGAAATTTTTATACACTGAATGGAATATGATTGAAAAAATATTTTATTACTTGGAAGCATTGCCATTGCTCATCAAAGGCATGGTGTTGGGCACTTCTTTGGTGTTTAAATCTGTTACTTGCGTATTTACAAGGTCATAAAACTTATTGAGCATGTCTGGACTTATCTTGCGCTTGTCCGTCTCGTTTAGCCTGTTGTGTACGAGATGGTACACTTCTTTGATATGACTCAGATTTTTTTTACGATTCAAGCATTGTAGTATTGTGAGCTCAACCATATCCCGAGGCGGCACCGCCTTTTGGCACAAATCCTTGATTGCTTCCCAACAGAAGCCTTCGAACAGCTTGCCTTTAATGGTAGTACATATTATGCGCACTGTTTCACTGTCGTTATTTTTTATTATTGGTGAAATCTGCTTGACAAAGGACTCAACTGAGTAGAGTTTAGTCATCAGACAATAATTAAGCAATTCGCTGACTGTTTTGTCCGTCACCTTCTTTTTCTCATATAACTTTTTGAAAGCTGCAAAGCTTTCGTTCTTGAGAACGGGTAAAATCTCTTTCCAAGCGTTTTTAAGAAAAAAGTTAAAGTCTTGAGCAAGGGCATGGTCAATTATGTGAAAAAGCAACTCGGGAGTTTTATGTTTCAGCATGTTAAACAAGTATCTTATCTGCAAGAAACCATAAAATTACTGATCCAACAGGAAGCCATAGGTGCATATTAAAAATAATCCATCGATATATTTTCAACTTACCGTATGACTGTAAGGACAACTGGGCTGTTTTCGACAATTACCCATGCGCAATATCCCAAAGCAATACTGTTTGAAAAACGTTGAGCGCTGATCCGCCAAGTTGACTACGGAAGTCGGTTTTGTATTCATGTTGAACATCGAATCATTACTAAACCTCGAGATCTGGCCGTTGATCATGCCGTTTTCGCCAAAAGTCACATACTCGTTGCTTTCGAACTGCTGCGTTCGCAAGTTAGCCTCATCTCTCAGCATCTGCATCTCGTTCATCATGAAGAAATTATTATACTTCACTTCACCGCTCGTTGACCCAGTTCTTTTGGCAGCATTCATATTGCAATTCGCCTGTGCCTTGGCTGATTGTGCAAACTGGTGAGGTCCTTGCTGATTGACAATAGCATTTTGATTAAGGGGGCCCCATCTGCTGCTCACTTCTACCGGATCGGCATTTCGACGACGAAAGTTCTCAGCTGGCTTATATGCCATTTCTTCCTCTATGCTCTTGCGCTCCGTTTCGAACTTATTGTGTCGTGGACTCGACTCTGCATCGTCTTCTTCTCTGAAATAAGATGATCATTTTAATAAATTGATTGACGTCTGAATACAATTTAGAGCATCGACGACTTACGGGAAAAAATCATCTTCATCAGGGTGCAGAGAGATTCCCTCTTCTTCACTGTCGTAAGATACGGTTTTCCTTGCGTGCTGAAGTGCGCTTTGGATCACGGAGGCAAATTCGTTACGGTGGTTTCGATCGGGCGTCTTCGGTCCAAGCCTGTCGTGAACGGAAGGTCGTCGTCTTGGAGTCGTAGGCCTTGAGGTAGAAGATTGATTAGCCTCGTCAGGCTCCGAAGACTTAACCATGTCAGAGAAGTGCTCGCTTTGAACGGTTCGATCAGGCGTCTTCGACCCATCTCTGTCGTGAGCAGAAGATTGTTTTGGGGATGCAAGCATCGAGCTATAAAGCTGAGAAGCCAAAAATTGATTGTTCTCGTCAGGTCCTGATGCCTTGGCTATTTTTTCTGAGTTCTCGCTTTCCTCTTCCAATTTCCTTTTCCGCAGTCTTGGATCGGTTATCAAACTGAGATCTGCACTCAAAGATGAAAATTAACTCAATATCACTTATAACGATTAATTTACACGAACTACTAATTAAAGCTTACCTGACTGTTCTAACACAGGACCGGATGTTGTAGAAGTAGTAGTATTCGAAACTTCTAACGCTGGACCAAAAGACTTGTTTAACCTCGGGTCTCTCGAGACAGAACTGACATTCTTTGTTGGACTGATTGATCTGTTAAGTCTTGGATCTCTCGACACAACGGGCTGAGATGATTGGGATTGTTCACCTGCATTAAGCATTGGAAGTACCGATTCTGAAAACCACAAGGTAAAGCTTTCGTTGATAATTTTATTTTTCGATACAAAAAAAAATGTGACTAGGACAGAAAGTATATTTACCATCTACTTCGTAGCCTCTATGCAAAGTCATAATTTCATCCGCTGATATCATATTGACATCATTGCATAACTTGTCAAAGCTTTCATTGACACCCCGATCATGATAAAATTCGTCAGATGCCGCATTCTGTTTGTCTGGGAACTCTGAATTGACGGTTTGATTCAGGTTCAGCCGTGCCTGTTTAGCATTGATTACATTATTACCCATACACGGAGAAGGACTTTTTGATGTTTTGGAGAACAACAAAGATATGGGTGTTATGCTGTTTCTACTATTTGGCTCTGTTGCGTTCACGGGTTTGTCCTTTTGGCTTTGATCGCTGAAAAAAAAAAAAAAAAAAACAAGATGTATAAAATATCGCGCGTATTAAGACATGCAAAATTTTAAAGTTTGTAAGAAATATAACTCAATTAAATTTTATGATCAATACTTAAACTAAATCAGATTAAAAAAAAAAACTAGTTTCAAAATTACAAAAAAATAAATTTTACTTTACCATTGCTTCGATGAGTCCTTTGATGTAACTTGATTAGTTGCTGCAGGTTTAATCTTCTTTTTAAACGAAGGTAACTTAATCTTGCGCATTGATATACTACTGCTATGTATCAAAGATTTTGCCTTGGATAGTTCAGATTGGGATTTTTCAACCGACTGTCCTGTAAGCACCGCACATCCATTAAAAAGTGTGTCTGTTTCTTCAAACAAGTTGTTTTTTTAACAAGCAATTTCGAAATTTCATTTAAATAATAATACAATTATAATAATAATGATTATGCAAATAATTTAGTCACGTACGATTTTGCGTAGGCTTTGCAGCAAGAGATTTGAAAGAACTGTGGTCATGCAGGGGGTCTGATTTCCGTTTTTCTTTTTTCGATGCTTTCTTTTCATTGTCAGAGCCAGTGATGAGTGCTAAAGACTCGGTCTTTTTGTTTTTCGCATCATTAACTGCCTCCGTTTGACTTGATTTTAATGATATAGTTTTTGCATGTTTTTCTTCGTTACTGGAGCCAGCTCCAAATGATAATGGCAGTTTTTTTTTCATGCTATTGTTATCATTAGGGCCAAAAGTTTCATTTTTAATTTTCATAGTCTTGGAGATATAAGCTGGACAGTTCACGGCCATACTATTAGCTGACAAACAAGCATCATTACTACTTTGGCTTTTTGTCGTTGACAGTTTGTTTTTATTGTTTGTATCACTCAATTTCTTACGTTTATTTTTCGGTAATCTATCTTTTACACTACATGTATCATTGCTTGGCCTTTTCAAACTCAGTGATATTTTTTTGTTTGCTGGAGCAGTCAAATTGTCTGACGATTTTTTACTCGACAATAGATCATGATCATGTTCTAGTTTTATTCTTGTTCCATTAATTTCATCAACTTCTTTATCATTGTCACTGTCACTAAGATCATTGTTTGTGCCATTGCAAATAAATTTTTTGGTAACTTTAAAAAAATCACTTGATCTTTTACTTTGATCTTTACTTCCTTTTGTCATCGTTTTGTTTGATTGTTTTTGCGACTTTTTTATAGAACTTAGTGAAAGAAATAGAGAATTTTTATTTTTCAACGCTTGCTTCTTTCTTATGGCGGCAAAAGGATTTGCTCTTAGACTGCTAAAATTTTTAGTGAGAGGACAATTGAAGGATTTTCTAAATCTCTCTGGCATAGGAGTTTCGAATTCATCATCCGAGTCTACGTCACTTGTCTTCTTAGCCATTGGATTTTTCACTGTTGATGACGATTTTGGCTTATTATCTGGTATATGAAAATCTTTCTTTGGCAAAGGCTTCGGAGATAGCGGTTCCTCCTTGACAGGCGTATTCAGAGAATCAAAGTAGAGCTCTAGATTCTTCGCGGCATTTAACGACACTGTTACGATTTTACCCGATTTACCTGGTTCCTTTTTAATTTTTACAGTAGCAGGTCTTCTTTTGAATTTTAATTTTTTTTTACCACCAACGATTGGACTCATGACCGGGGAACTGACAGGACTCACGATTTCTTCTTTGACATTAGTCATTTTTACCACTGATGTTATAGGACATTTTGTAAGTACAGAGTGATACTTTCGAACAACTGCTAAATTAATATCATATTTTCTAGAAAGTTCAATAAAATTAGAGTCTTCTGTACCCTTTTCACACGGCTGATGTACCATACTTGAAGATCTCTGGCTCTGAATGTCATTTATGTTGGCGCACGAGATATTTTCTTTCGATGCATCGATATAACTTTTCAAAGAAAGCCTGTGCACAATATGAAGAGAAGATATGCATATTTAAGTTTAATGGTAAAGAGTTTTATAAAAATAAATTAGTTGAATTTAATCTTATGGCCTTACACATGGGCTTACCTTGACTACAATTGTATATATTATGCTGGAAAAACTTATCAAAACTAATCTATCCTTGAAGGATCATTAAATCAATGAAAAACGAATATGTTTGAAGAAATTCTTAATTTAGCAAATGCACGTTTTTTCCTAAAAAAAAAGTTTATAGAAAAAACTTAAACAAAATGTTATTTTATCATTGCAAACAGCTTACACGATAACAAGAGGGTTAATAATTTGGCGCACTTATTCACTCAAAAAAGTGCATTTGCTAATTTTTATTGTTGATAACTTGTTCTGTTTTTTTTTCGGTTTCAGCCGAGAAACTGTAATTGAGGTAAGCCAGTAAAGTAGACTGTATGTTTTTAGCAAATAATATTACTCATGCACATTCGTTCAACCAGGGATTTTAAATATCTAGTTTGGATATTTGTGGATTCATGAACCGAAGTTAGAAATTACTATTTAGAAAGGCAGTTATTTACTACTCAAGCATTGCGATAGAAATTCATTGTTTCCATTGACTTCCTTTGTCAACAGTTGAACAATAATAAAAACTATGATTAATATACTTCAACTTCTTTCATAATAACTTAAGCGAGAACACCTGCATGTTATTGACAATGTCAGTTGAAAGGCAATTTACAGAAACACAAACACAAACAGAAACACAATAAACCAAATACAAAAAAAAGCAAAAAAAAAAAAAATATTGTAGATTAAAAAAAAAAAAGTTTTTTAAAACATTAACTCGTACTCTTATTTTATAATATTCGTATTTTGTCTTATGCATGTTTTGGAGCCACACCCGTTAATTAATGAATAACAAAAATAAATAAAAAATAAATAAAAAATAAAGGGTAAAAATGTATCAAAGCGTTGCATGCGCGAGACAATCGAGACATTCGGGAGTACAGGAAAAAAAAAATAAATAGAAAAATATAAACATGCACGTATACTTACAAATGTCATTTTCCGACGCTTAAATGGCCAAAAATTAAAGAGAGCGCGATGTAAACAGAGAGAAAGAGGAGGGAGGTAGAGAAAACCGAAATCAGTACAACAACCTTGTACAATCGTTTGTTTAATCAACTGTGTAGTATAATAGAATCTGATCGAGCTCGATTTCGTACATGAATCAGACGACATGACTGCTTTGTGTAAATTAATGTACACGGATTTGTAAAAAAAAATAGCACTGCACGTACAATACTACAATGTGTTGGTGTAGGGACCCTATATGCACCGTTCATAGTTGCGTGCAGGAAAAACATTGCGCGACAACAATAACTCTGAAGTATCGAAAACAATGTATTCACACATCTCGTATTTGTATTTTCGAGACACATAGGGGTAAAAGTGGGTATTATTGCGGTTTTTTTTTAAAGGATAGCTTTAAAGGTCTACGGTAGAAAAAAAAGGTTGTCTAATCGCTGTAATTTTTTTTTAAAATCAAAGTCTGGTCTAAAAACTACTGAAATTCATTTTTATGAAGGTGTCAACTCCTGATTATTTAATTAAAAACAGGTTTGAAAATTGAATTTCGGATGCTGGTATTATTGTGCTGGTATTATTGTGGGCCGTTTCAATGCTGAACCAAATGGGAATCCACAATAATACCAACATCGTAAGATAGGTTATGTGTGCACCAGTTATTGTGGTAAGATACTTTGTCATGCAAAAGTAAAGATTT
>JAPYYV010012303.1:0-10372 GCA_030522625.1 Copidosoma aretas | reverse complement strand
GTGTGTGTAATTTTTAAAATTACACCCACACACATGTATACGCGCTGCTCCTAATAATTTGACTGTAAGACCGATATAAATATTTGTCTTGTTTCAACATTTACAGTCGACAAAAGTATTATTGGTGTTTAAATATACTTCTTAAAATTATTAATTATTCATTCCAGGGGGCCACAATAGGAGTTGGTTCATAATTACGATATGTAGTCTACAAAAAACTTTTATAATTTATGAAAAAATCAACGCAATTGAATGTCATTCATTAAAAATCTGTAAGTTTAAAATTGATAAAATTATAGTATACTATAGCAACAGATTTAAAAAAAATAAATCTGTATAATATTATTATATATAATACTAAATAAATATACAACTGGGAGCTTCAATGGCTTAGTGGTTAGCGTGCTAGCTGCCTAGTCTGAAAAATCCCGAGGGACCGGGATTCGAATCCCGCCGAAAAAAGTCAAGATCTTTTCCCCGAGCTTTTTGATAGGAGGAGTAACCAGGACACCGAAAAACGACTGATCCAATTTTTAAGATGATTAGTGGATTTTTCCGAACGATGTATGGACCTCCAGGAGCTTTCTTCCAGGGAAAGCCAATACCTTGGCCAGCTCGTCGGTAATGTTTCTATCGATTTTAACAATTGGTACGGTAACGTAGATAGTTAATGAAAAAGATCCTTCCATTAATCTGATACCTTCCGGGTTATGCTTGAGACGATCGCTGCGCCCTGTAAATATTACCCAGTAGGATGGATGGTCGAATCGGCCAAGGAAGACTTTGCACTAGGGCCCCGCACGAACGACTTGTATATTAAGGGCGGGGCACCAGGGGAGTTTGAGGAAAGAAGGAATAAGTCGGGTGGGTAGGTTAGATTAGGGAAGAAAGACAGATACGTAAAAGCCCAGAAATGGGTATACGTGGAATAAATAAAACAAATACATATATATATATATATATATATATATATTAGTGGGGCTTCACTCCCCTGCGAGCTCCGCGTGCCAACCGCCTTAATGATGACTACCAGTAAAGCACTAGATTTTTGAGAAAAGTTTTTAAAGAATCACCTATGTTTTAATTTTAATCTATAAAAGATTTAACGAATAGAGCACTGTAATTAAAATGTCTTAAAGCTAAAATATGATAGGTTAAAAGACACTGCTATTGCTAAGTTTATTAAAACGCGATTCTCAAGAGGGCTCTGCCCCACTGTACTATATTTGTAATATTAGTAGAGTCCGTTTTTGACATGCTCGAGCAGTAAGATATAAAAGTACAAAACAGGTATATTTTTTAGAGTTGGAGACAAATCATATTACTAAATTTTACATTATTGCATGAGCGCATATTCTTAATTAAGAAAAACTTTTAAAAATAAGTATCGTCTTGTCTTTTGTTTGATTCTGTTTTTTTAAAGCTTGTTTTACTCCACAAATTATTTCAGATGGAGTCACCGAAGGAAATTTCAAAAAACATCCAACGATTGATGAGGTATGTGCAATCGATTGTACGAAAATTAGTTTTGGAAGTAAACAGTTGCAAATTACTTGTTTTGTAGGTTATGTACTATAAATTGGTAACAATAAATTACTAACAGTGCACATTAAACAATTAAAAAATTTAATCAAATATATCGCAATCCATCCATAACATTTTGATGTCTTACAAATAATAATAATTTTTTGTACATACTTGTGTACATAAGACAACAGAATAATAATACATTTAAATATTAAGGATTAATGTACTGTACTTTGAAGTTTACTGAAATTATTAAATGCTTACTAAAACTATTATTTTACATGTACATTTCCCTGAAATTCACTATTTGTATGTGATTCTACTATTTGAATTGTTTTTTGCGTTATTTGTGGATTAGCAAAATTCAAAATGTGGAATTTGTGATCAGATAATGGAAATCTTTTTTATGCTTAGCATAATATTACCCCTGAAATGACTTAAAAAATTGTTCAAAATTATTGATTTAACATTGCTCTACATGACTAAAATAAATGAATCGCTATAAAAAAATTAAACTAATAGATTAACCTGATATTGTATATTTTTTACCCCCTTTTTGCAATTATTTATCATAAAACTAATAAACTTATTTTTTCTTATTAATTTCGAATTTTTTCACTATTTTTACAAATCCTTTATATTTTTCCTTAGCACTTAGTTTTACATCTTGTTTGATTTTGTGAATATACAAGCACTTAATGGTATAACACTACAAGTGTAATACGAACAATATGTGGGAACAAAAAGAAAACAATACGTGACCTTTTTTAATTTTTGATTTCACTACTTTGTAAGGCTGGATTATTTTGAAAAAATACAATTAATTGACACTGTATAAGGGTTATAAGAATTCTTAACAGTGTTTAATTGAACTTATCAAACTTACCTGACCTTTTATTTTTGTTAAAAGGTAATTTTTATGAGGATATCATGCATTTTTAAGAAAATACTATTTCTTTATATTAATTTGAAATAAGTTACATAAACTATGCTTGTATAGCACCTATGTATCTATCTACTTATAAAGGTTGATCTGTCGTTGTCTTAAGGGGGTAAAGGGGGGAGTTCTACTTTCTATGCTGTCGTATAGAAAAGTTCATAAGTTGCCAACTGTTAAAAATAAAATGTTAGACTAGATAAATATTTCATTTGTAACTAAATACAACAATATTTGTGGTTGAAAGTGTTTAAAAATCATCAATATGTCACTAAAATTCAATAACTATGCTAAAGTTCAAAATAATCAATTATTTTGCAATTGTATCAGCTGCTCGATTAGCTGCGTGCGAACGACGGCAACGCTGTCACGCTGCCGTGAAATTTAGTGTTGCCACAGTTGGCAACAATACATTAACCGTCTGCCGTTCGTTTTTTTTCCTCTCAATACTTTTTAGTTGAGAAGATGTTAAACCATATTTAATCATACTCGAAACGTGACGACACTCCAAACAAAATTAGTCAGAATCAATAAAATTACAAGAAGGAGATTGTACATACAATAATTTTGTATTTCGAATAGCGCGCCTGCATGGAGCTCTTGTGACGTTGCCGTTGCTGGCATGTTTACTTTCTGGTACTGTCATTTTCATCGTGAATTCGGATCTTTCTATTGAAATATCTCTAAAACTAGCGAATAAATCCTTACAAAATTATATACTGACCTATTACGCATCAAATACAACAACGTATTACTTTTTCATGAGCTTCTCATTATTAGAAGCACTTTGAACTAGAAGTTTAATAGTTTTTTTTTGCGACCACCCATATGAGGCCAGGCAAAAAGACGGTACTTTCAAAATTTATTACTCAGCTCACAGCAAACAGATCAATTTGAAATTTGTTACACTGATGAATAGTTTTACCAAGATTGTGTAAAAAAAGTTTCATTGATTTCACATTTCTTTGCCTTAACGACAGATCAACCTTAATGCACCTTCAGATTTTGGTCCTTTTGAAACCGTTATTTTTAGCCTGTCTTGTTTTCCGTTCAAGATATAGCGTATTGGCCATTTTTCAAGATTATGTTTTTACGCAGCCTTCAAAAATCAGTTCTGCTAAATTCTGTATGCGTGACTCTCGATGTTTTTGTTTACTTTAAAAAACCCATAAAAAGAGTTGTTTTTGGTCTATCTGGCTTCCCGTTCAAGATATGCCGATTTTTATATTTTTTAAGGTTACGTTAATGCAAAGTCACGAAAAACGATTCCTCCTTATTAGTAATACTTTTCTAAATATACTATAATTTTGTCCACAATTTTTATTATTGATTTCATGAATATGCAGTCAAAAGGGTAGAAATTCAGATTATGTTTCAGTATCGACTGAAACCCCTCAGTTTGTGCATCTTGATGATTTTATTCCCTTCAGAGAACCCATCAAAATTATTATTTTGGTTTATTTTTCGTCCTGTTTAAGATATAATGAAATTTCATATTTTTAAAGGTTATGACAAAGCAAATCCATGAAAAACTATTTATTTTTGTTATTTATACTTTTCTAAATATACTAAAATTTTTTCCAAAATTTTTCACCTTGAGTCCATGAAAATACAGTCAAAACAGTATAAACTTAGGTTACGTTTCAGTATCGACCCAAACCCCCTCTATTTGTGCGTCTTGATGATTTTTTTCCCTTTAGAAAACCCATAAAAATTTTTATTTTTGGTCTATTATGCGTTCCGTTCAAGATATGACGAATTTTAATATTAATATTTTTTTTAAGGTTATGTGTGCGCTGTACATCATAGAAAACAATACCTGCATATTTGTAATAGTTTCTTAAGCAAGCTATAATTTTTCTTAAAATTTTTAAACTTGATTTCATGAAGATACAGCCGAAATGTTCAAAATTGAGGTTATGTATGTATCGGCTAACACCTCTCTATTCGTTCTCTGTACTTAACCCATAACAATATTTTAAATTTTTTTAATTTTTTTTCAAGAATTTTTTTTTTAATGTTACTTTCTTAAACAAATTTTAAAGGTTATGTTATGATAAAAATCTTTCGAATTAAAAAAGTTAGTACTTCTTTAATTATTTACGTTTTGAAGAATCTAGAATTTCAACAAACAATATTTAAAATTTTTGAATTTCAGCGGTCTGTCTTATACCTAGACACTCTTCCGCTACTTGTCCCACCTAATAGAAATAACCGTATATTGCATTTGACTATGAGTATATTACATATTTGAATTTGCCGCTTGGCACCAGGCATCTTCTTTATCTACTGTATCTACTGTAAACTCAATAAATGCCTGTAGCCAACGACATACTGTTGGCAGTACAGATCGATTTTAAGAACACTCCTATCTCGACTATATAGGACTCGCAGCTAACTTAAGGATAATACCATTTCGTGAAGGCAGAAGGCTGAACTTGAAGAAATCTTGATTTGAGCATTTTGAGATACATATCTGTTATTCGCGGTATTAGATACAGCGGTTTTTTTACCAATGTTTGTCGGTGAAGCTGGAGAACATGGTAAGAGAGGCCAAATGAAACCGAAATATACAAGGCATACCAATAAAAAAAATTATTTTTTGCTATTTGAAAATTAGAGCATGCGAATCGGAATTAAATAGTAGCGCGGTTGCCGAGGCTTCGTCTCTTTCTCAAACTTACCTCGTAGCGCTCCCGCGCTACTGGATTTAGAGGTTGTCGAGCAGAGCGCGAAGGTGGGCAAATATACATATGGAATAAATATCACAAAAAAATAGGACAGGTTACGTAATCTAATAACACAGGTAGCAGAAGAACAAAAAATGATAAGATCTATAAAGATAAATCATTACAAATTGATAAACAGGATTCCATAATAATGGATGGGCCGGATGCAATAACACGCTTAGCGGTCGAAACGGAATATAATTTCGCGATCACCTCATCATTGTTTATAAATATTTTATTGCAAAGGAGCGGCAGACGAGAACTTCAGCTTCTCAACTTGATCGAAAAAAAGTGTGCGGGGAAGTTGAAGTCTGATCAAACTTTCAGCGACAAAGTTGTTCCTCTCATTACTTGAATAAGTTTTGTACAAAGTTTTGAATTGATTCGTTCAGAATTACTCGAGCTATTTATTCAAGCAAAACCAGTAACTATTTAAGCAAAGTGAGCAGTTGTAAACAATGCAAGCGCTGCGCCGCACCGTGAAATACATGAAATTTATAGCTCTTAGCCTGAAATAATGGTAATAGTTTGTTTTAAAGGAGATGCAAAGACTTGTGAAAAGTTATAAAATAATTTCGCCATTTTTTTCGTGTACCTGCATATATACGTAGGCGGAGTATTATATTTTCCCGGAGCCCGCCATCTCTTCCGCCTTCTTATAATGTACATGAATTATAAGCATACGCCTAAAAAATGATGTGTATTAGTTAATGTCCAGATGTAAAGTGTTTGAAAAAAAAAAATATATATTTTAGTAATTTTTTTTTTATCCACATATAGCCCGGCATGTTTTCCGCCGTCCGAGAATGAATAAAAAGTAAATATATAAGTCAAGAAAACAAGGTCTATTGATTTTTAAGCAGGTGCAGACAATATGAAAAAAGTTATAATATATTTATGTATGATCTTACGGCTATACATGCCCTGATGGTGTATATTTTTCAAATAAGTAGAATTTCTTTAAAATTCTTGACTGTACCATCACATGTAGCACTAATTATTCTATATTTCATCGATCTATGCAGCGCGTTATATTGTTATAATATATTTTTGCAATTTTTTTTGTTGACGCGTATGTATAATACACGTAGGTAGAACTAAATTACATTTCCTATGTTATATTGAGAAAAAATTTTTAAATATAAAAAGTTACCCAACAAATAAAGATTATGCTGACAAAGTTATGTTTATTAAGGAAAAAAAAAAAATCCAGCATGAGACGGATTCGAACCTCGGAATGCAAAAGCATTCATCAACGTCAGCTGCGCTATCCAACTGCACCAACAAGGAGAATGTGTGCTAAGGTTTTGAAATGACATATGTTCATTGATAAGAGACATAGCCTAAACTATATTGATAATTGCCAACATACCAATTGAAGGTTAAAATTGTTGAAAATGGTTTTGAGAAAGTTGATGCTTCAAGATGAAAAGCATATCGATTGCATACGACAGACAAGTATGCTATTATATATCTGTAGTCAAAGAGATTCAATGGGATCGCTTTTGCTTCGCTTATCAGCTGGACCTACACATATACATATATAGTAACGGACACTTCCCCTCCGCTCCTGGTATACACGGAGAAATGTTTTCCTTTAAAAAGTAAGGTACGATATACGGCCACCTACAGGTAGCATGACGTACCTCAAAACTCTGCGTACACAAAACTGGTACCCCAGATTTTGTGTACGCTGAGTTTTGAGGTACGTCATGCTACCCGTAGGTGGCCGTATATCGTACCTCATTTTTCAAAGGAAAACATTCATCCATTTGTACTATATACCACAGCAAGCCCATATCCATGTATATATGTCCATGTCTACTCCTCTCTCTCGCTCTCGCAGGCGCACACTTTCGGCTACTACATCATCGCCGATCGACGAGATGTGCGCCTTGGTACCAGCGTTGGCCACGCCAGAGCGCTCGAATCAGCGGCTAAAAGTTGACACGCCTGTTAGCATTGCCGTCAGCAATCTCTCTACTAATTTCTGGCATGGCTATGCGTCCTTCCGCCCTTCCCTTGCCAAGGGCCCTCTTGGACGGAATGGTAGGCAAGGAAAGGATAAGACAGGAGAAGCAGAAGAGACTAGACCCGACGTTTGAGAGAAGCAGACGTACCCGCTCTAGTTCGCGACTCACACTTGGCTCTTCCCTCGGCCCCTATTTAATTAAAGAACCAACAATCATACTTGCTGTGCACTTATTTCCCGATCAGCATACCGAGTGTAGTCCCACATAACATCGTATACAGAGTAGAATTTTTTATTTTGATTTTTTCATCAGTCATAATTAGTAATTTTCTATCAAGGTGGTTCTTCGCGATGGTGCCGTATCAAGGCAGCTTAGGCCCCTGTGGTTTTCCGATTTGCGATCAGCTTATTTTTTACAATATAAAATGTGTCAGACATGCATTTGACTGTAATACCATGTCACGTATATACGCATGAACGTGTTGATAATGTATATAAGTTGAAATAGAATTTTTTTTCTCCACAAGGTACTGAAAATGACGTATACGTCCCTACTCAAGCAGACATAGCTGAATGCTACATGTTATACCTATATATACAATCGGCAGACATTTTACTCTCGCCAATCGTCAAATCATTACTCCTGCGACTAAAAATTTCATAATATTTCCCTGATTAGTCCCAATTTTTATTATGTCATTAGAAAGCTTAAGAGTTCTTCTTTTAGTACGAACTTTTGAAGTTATACTTGTATAGGCTCGTTATGCAGGGAAGTAAATCAATAATTTCAAGATTCTCACTCTCTCTCAAAAATGTGTGACGAAAGTAAATTTTAATTCCTACCCAGAAGTGAATTTAAAACAAAAAAAATGAACAAGTTTCGAACAAACTTTGAAATTAAAGTTTCACATTATATTACTGTACGTATAGGCATGCGAAAAGAGAGAGAGAACCATACCCTTTTTTTCATTATTGGTTAATTCATACCAGATTCTATGGATTAATTCTTTGATTTTTATTGCGTCTTATTCTCCCAAAATTTTTAAAGTTAAGCAACATCAGCGGATCAGTGACCGCTCCAGTCTCATCGTTTGTCTTGAGATTCCACCACATATATACTTATACAGTCAATGTATAGTGTATTATGTATACCATGTATTTAGTCTGTTTGTGTCTACATATGTACATACGTGTAGATGTCTGTGTAAATGTGTGTGATCGTGCGCCCATGTGTGTGTAATACACACATGTAAAGACCTGCAGATCGATGCAGATGCTCATTATTTATTCAACAGGTTGTTATTACGACTTAACCTCAAACTCTTTGAAAATACGTGACATCAAAAATAACAATTCTTGTGGGTTTTTTTAAGGAAAAAAAAAAATCATCGCGGTACATAAATAGAGAGGTGTTGGTTGATGTAAAAACTTGACCTCAATTTCCAGTGTTTTGGATGTATCTATATCAAATTGATGTGGAAAAATTAAGGAAAAAATGATAAGCATGTAAATCATTACAAGTATACAGAAATCATTATTTTCGGTTTTGTGCGCACATTACCACACAATATTCGAAAATACGCAATATCTTAAACAGAAAGCCAGATAGGCTAAAAATAACAATTTTAACGGGTGTCATAAAGGGTAAATAAACATATAGTCGGACAAATAGATCGGTTTTAGACGACGTTACGCCACTTCCTTAAGTTTACTAATTTCGAATATGTTTTGGTAAAAAATAGGTTAAAGTTACGGTAAAGTTATAAATACGAATGTGTACGACTTATTCCAAAATAATTTTATGACAGCACAACCTTTAAAAAACAATACGCTATATCTCGACGGGAAAGCAAGATAGGTCAAAAATAACAATTTTTACAATGTAATGCAGACATGCATGCGGTATTTAAAAATTATTTTTATATTGTTCAGAAACAACATAACTTGAAAAAGATTAACGTTTTTAAGATGCTTTTGTTTTAGGATAAATTCATTGCATCTCATGTATAGTTTTTTTTTATTTGTTATGCTATTTACGCACATGACTTCCATCTCCTAACTATCACTCACTCGCTCTCACTTTCTCTTTTAATACATTTGTAGACATTTAATAACTCTCGGAGTTCGCACTTCTGCAGTGTGTCACACATGACGCACCCAATTTTTTTTCTTCATTCGTACATAAGGTAATTTTTTAAGTTAAGCTACATTTACTGGGGCAAGGGTCCAGTCCTTTAATGTACAACTCTGCACAAGCAATCTACATCATATGCAACCACTATGTATGGTTATAGTGATGTAAGATGTGGAGTGCTTGTGTAGAGTTGTCCCGTGTAGGACTGGACTCTTGCCTGTTTGTAACATATTTTATTAAAATATGTTAATCATCCATTTTATGTGACTGAATAAACATTTATTAAGAAAACTGGGTTTTCATTATTTTCTAAGCCTTCTATTATATGTATATTATATTGTGGGTGTTATATACGCGACTAAGAATAAGTGTGTGAGCGTATGTGGCAGGTGCGAGCGTGACATTAGAGATATTATCAGCATAAAAAATTGTTTTGAAATAATCAGAAGATTCGATGAAAGCGGGCAGTCTCTTACTAGCCAGTGTGGCCGCACGTCGCGCGCGTCACAGTGGTCCAGAAAGCCCGAAAAGCGGCCAAAATTCTTGCTTCCCACGAATTTTCACTCTATCCTTCTGAATTTGGTCTTATTTTGTTCCTAAAATGATATAATTCAAGGATCTGTTTCCCTCAAAGGTTGGAAAATTCGGTTTATATATGTATACTGGGTGTTCCGAAAATGTTCCAGCAAAACTATACCACGAGATTCAGCTTGTCTGGAAGAACAAAAAAGATCTTTATCAAATTTCGATCCGATGCGCTGTTTTCGAGACATCGTCAATTCAAAATCAAGGAATTTCTGTATCACAACAAGCTACGAGAGTTTTAACAGTAATTATACCGATTATCAGTTGACAATATCTCAAAAACCACGCATCGGATCGAAATTTGGTAAAAAGCTCTTTGTTCGCCTTGACGAGCTTAATCTCGTGGTATGGTTTTCCTGGAATATTTTCATAACACCCTGTATAAGGTATATACGAGATGTGTTCAAAAAGTAAGGTGACTTTTCAAATTTCGCGGGCAACGTACTTTCGATTATCGATTTTTTGGTTTTGTTATGTTGGTACACTCT
>JAPYYV010012302.1:0-34114 GCA_030522625.1 Copidosoma aretas | reverse complement strand
AATATGTGTCTTTAATAGTTGTTTAAGTCGAGTCTATGTTAAGTTTTGGACATCAGGTATATATAGGTACATTATGTCCATAGGTATATTGGACGGCATGGAGAGTAGTTCGCTTTCCTGGTGTTGGCATGCGCTGGCATAGATTTTTGTATCCCCTCTCCAGAAATGCCCACAGCGAATAGCAACGAGAGCAATTTCACTCCATTAGCTCAGCTGTAGCCGCGGCGACGAGGCTTGAAATCGAATTTGCGCGATTGGTTCTTTGAAGTGTTTCGTTCGAGCGACTCGATTAGTGTCGTTGCGGCGCTCGTGCATGCAGCGCACTGATTTAACGACGTCTCAATTGAGTTTTTGCGCGTATATTTTGTTCAATCGTGGGTTGATGCGTTCTCACCACTGCACGCGCAAACGTCACCAGGTGGTCAAAAGTAATTTTACGGTGCGTGTAATATACTGTCTTGTATGGGCAAACAAACGAAAAAAAACCACTCATGCATGAATGCCCTTTGGGCGAAGAATAAAATGAGTTGAGGATATCTAAAATATTCTGCATAATCGTTCGTTGCATTGTTGTGTTGGAAGATCGGGGAATCCCATAGGCAGTGATTGGAATTAGGAGGCGAGAATAGCTTCAATCCTATCTCAAAAAGGAGAATAATATCGAATGAAGCCCTTTATATTCGTGATGTCATTGGTTATAGTACGGGTTTTCTCATAAGGGTCATAAGTGCCCGTGGCCGAACGAGGTCGGTGCAAACACGTAGTAGCTGAGTAATACGTGCAGGCTGAAAATCACGAAAAACGCGTTTTTTTAAATTTTGTGAATTTTTTTTTTTTTTTAAAAGGAGTTTTTGAAAATTTTTCCAGAGACCTTTTCTTTGACGTAAAAATTTGTTGATAAAAATTGATCAACAACTTTTTTATAAAAACACCCCATGCTTTTCAGGAGGGCAAACTACGTCGGTAAAAACAAGGTGTTAGCACCGACATCGATAATTATAACAATAGCGCAAAGTGATAATAGCAACAATGATCGGCGGTGACGCAATGCTCAAGTGAGGCGCGGGTTCGAATCCTGGTCGGAGCAACTCGGAAATTTTTTCAGAGTCGTTTCCGACTGGAATTCGTTCCCGGGCCTCGCGGCTGGTCCTGGTGATGGTTTTTTCCTAATGGCAGAGGTTTTTCCTTCACCACGGGGTGCCCCGTGGAGTCTATCCCGGGTCGCCCTGGGCAAATGCAGGACTAGTGGGGGGTAGGTAGGTATAGGGCAAGCGGATTGAGGGTTTTAGGAGTTAAACGTGGGATAGGTAGGGCGTGTGCTAGGAGATGGGTTGGAGGAAAATTGTTACAAAAAGGGGTCTTAGGATCAACGCCCTCCACACCAAGGTGGTAGAGGATGCCCGTAAAAATCAACAACAGTTGGTGTGCGGGTAGGAATAAACAATAGATGGATAGAGAATAATGTTGTTAATACTGATAATCTTACTTAGTATAAATAATTTCTGAACCACTAGAGTGACAGCACCCCCAATTTGTCTGATAAAAACATTAGTGTCTTAATTGATCTCAGCGTACAGTCAAAGTTCGTCAGCTGGCTTGCAAAATACTTAATATTGTTTAAAATGTTCGCACGCGGTCGAAACCAAATTCTGTGTACAAAAAAGTTTTCGACGCCGAAACAGCTCGAGGTGACGTCAGACCCTGTTGATCTCAAAAGTTTCGAAATTCCGACTCGCTGCGTCGGAGCGGATGTTGTAAAAATGATTCACTGAGGGGGGCGAAAATTTTGACGGTTCGAGTTTATGTGTGCGAAATTGTTACGCGAAGATTTTAACTCATTAGTATACTTATACCATGGTGACTTTTTGTGGATAAGTGCGCAAAAATCAACGTGGAAAGTGGTTCCTTCGTGCACACTAGTCAGATCAACAAACATAAGCTCGAATTTACATTAAACCTGAGAACTTAGAACATAGAAAAATCAACTAGCACAAATCGAAAGGGCGAGAAAAATTTTATTAAGTAGTAATTATAGTTTGTTCAATTTCTATGAGTGACGCTCGTTTGTTTCAAGACTTTGCGGGCTTATCTATCTGTTTTTTGTATTGTGGTGGAAAAAGTGGTCTATAAGCCAATAAGAAATAATCTTATTTAATTATAAAAATAGGTTACAAATGAAAACTAATAATAACAAATAATAACAATTAATAAAGTCCAGATATGAAACTATAAGAATACTTATAATTGACAACTATTTATCATATGCTATTAGTAAAACTTTCCAATACTTAGTATCAGTTATTATTTTGTTTTTGTGAGATCGATCGGTATAACAAAAACGTTGGTAAAATTTATAATTTTCTTTAATTATTTTTTTCTAGCATGCAATATTATGAGAGTAATCTGTGATGAATAATTTTTTAATAAATTATAAGACTCATAAAAAATTATAACTTTCTACAGAAATACGAATACACCAAAATTTCCGATGAATCATATACCAGTTATGGACTTGTATTATTTTTGCTTGGGAATAAGGCAGATTGTACATATACACGTAGGCTTGTAGATGGAAGAAAAAAAGGGCTAGCCAACCTAAATCAGTTGCCAGTTTATTCTTCTCGATGATAAATGAGACAAGAGTATAATATATAATCACTGCAGATTCGGAGCTGCACCTATCTCGTTATTAGTATACAATAATACCTTTTAGGGCTGACAGCGTTTTTCTAAGCTGTACTTACCTGTATAATATAAATTCCTACTTTTTAAAGACTTGTGGCTCATTTGATTAAATCGTTCGGTGAATTTACGTGTTTTGACAGTTTTGATGAAGAAAATTCATGGATGTAGAAAGTAAGTCGTATTTTCAATTAAATTTTTATTGGGAGCATACTCTTATTCATTAGTGAGTAAAAAAAAAAATCACTCAAATCAGGAATTCATTTTTTCTAAAAATAGAATGAAAATTCGCTTGAAACAAGTGATTTTTTTTTTCATTCAACATATTAAGAATGTAATAAAATCAGCACAAGGATCATGCGAATCACATGATAATTTTTCAAGTGATGAAAAAAGCGAACCGCAGCCTGCTTTTGTTCGTTTGCCTATTTGTAAAATCTGCCATTCAAAGTAATGCATCAGTTATAAAATAACGGAAAATCTGCAGTTTTGCTTGTAGCATTTAATATTCATCTAATTTTTCGATCGCACAATCATAATATTGATTTCTCCTTGTCCAACTATACTGCATCGACTCGAAATAAAAGGATTGACAAAACAAATTTGTAAGAGGACTATTGGGTAGGATTTTTCATGAGCTTAATAAGTATAAAGTAAGAGACTGATTCTTGTTATTAACAATAATTTGGTGCATACTATACCGTATGTACTCACAGCGTAACGCCCATTCAAGTGTAATTTCATCGGCTTTGTCCATATCCGGTAATGATGCCGCTCATGAGCTCCGTGTATCATCATGATGCTGTTGAATCTGTTATGCAGATTGACCTCGATGTTCTCCAATGTACAGATAGGCATCAGCCAGATAGCTAGCTAGCATGGGTACCCGTCGGTCGTGAAACGTTCGTGTTGTTTTTCATCGCGTACCGTGAGAAATTATTATCGTTACGACTTTTAATCATCATCATCATCATCATCACCATCATCACCATCATCATTTGCTATGTACAAATGAAGAACATTTTCGTATCTAATGATCCCATCCGTGATTTTCCAAACCAAACTTGTCGAATCCGCAGATTTGTAATAAAAATATTGTCATCGTCCACGTGCGAAAAAAGAGAAAGAAAAGAAAACCGTGTCGTTGGTCGTGCGCATCCCCATCATCTAGTCCCTCGGAACAGAGACAAAAGCCCGAGATTCAGAAATTCTCGACCACGGAAATTACACACCTAAATATTAAACCAGTACTCGCGTGGGTCCATACGCCCGTACATGATTGTTTTTATTATTATTGTTATTATTCTCGCATGGCACTCTAGTTCACATACTTTATTATCACGAACAGCGACGGCGGCGACGACGAGCCGAACTGATAGCTGTGCTTGCAAGCTCGCCGAGCTTGAGCGCCGATCAATTACGAGGACCCCTCGCTGCGTACGCAGTCCGTCTCTCCGTGCAATCTCCCTTCTGTATATACACATAGGGACTGCTATATATTGTACGAGATGCATATTACATACATATACGTATATCATGGACATAATACGTATACGTGCATGGCATATTATAAACTTTTGCTTTCGTTTTCCATCCTGGTGAATGTATAACTCATTAAGTAGATGGTGAACTGCATACACTGCACGCGCATACACACACAACATATATTATGTACTTTGTGCAATTTGCACCCGTTGCTCGTTGCTATGCGGTGCCCTGATATTAATACCATCATGTCTGTAATACCTGCATGCGCTCCTTTTTTTTCTCCCCCTGACGCTTTTATTAAAAAAATACAACAATGGAAAATACATTGCTGGTCGATGTTTTTTACAACGCACGCATTATTCGTGCAGAATAACATTTTTTAAATGCGTGATAAACATACACAATTCGCATGCTGTGAAACATACATATTGTAAAGTTGCTTGGTAAGCTGCTGAACGTCAATCTATGTGACAAGAGGAATGATTATTTATTGCGTTTCTCGTCGTTTTTATGATACGGGGTACACACAACTCATAATAGACAGTATTTTTGTGATAGCATATATCGGATAACACAATACATACATCAGTTTTACTGAGGAAGATCATTGAAATAATTTTACTTTTCTTTTTATTATATTTTATTCGCTTCGCTTGCATTATTACTTAAATTCGAGCTTTTTATTATCACCTAAATTATAATAATGTCATCTTTTATTGCAGGAAAAAGGATTACAACTTGGTGAAAGTCTTATGTGCATTGAAAAAAAAAAGTAGCGATGGAGTGACTTCAAGAAACTCGAATCCCGGGAAAAAGTAGTTTTTAACGAATAAAGTTTATCATTTTTTTTATAATTATCAGTGTAACGATTATTTTATTGGAGTTACAAATTACTTTGTCTAAAAATTCAAGGACATGCAAACAAAAATATATACAATTTTTATGGACGAATTATAAGTTGAACAATGTATCCCTTAAAAAATGATTTGAAAAGTTTTACAGCTTGCGATACTTAGTTGCGATCTGATATTTTTTTTTTAATCCGACGTTCTCGAGAGGTCGATTATCGAACTAATTAACCTACAAAATCGAGAAACAGTCGACGTCGTCGACGACCACAACAATACATCTGACAGACACATCAGTGACATTAATTTCGGTCTCTGTTTTTGTTTGTTTTCCAGTGGTTTTATTTAAGACAACAAAAGCCTGTTGTAGTTTTTTCCAACTGTTATAATAATGGCAAAGTATTCGTCAGACTCTGATTCTGAACGAAGCAGTAGCAAATATCGGCGAAAACATTCGAGGAGATCAAGGTATTATCAACTTATTTTGAACATGTATGGTTCGTTTACAAAACTATAAGTACTAATTGAATATTTTACAAGTGTAATAAGCAAAAAGAGTTATCATAATCAACGTGTTTTTACTGCTCTAGATGGTGTTGGAACAAGTTTTTATTTATTTTCATTCATTCATACACATTTACAGGTTAAATTTTAAATAAGATAAACTTCTTTGGCTAATTTTAACTTTGAAACAAGGTAGAAAAGTCTTGTTAAAATTATTTTTTTTTTAAATTGAACTAGTCTTCTTATAACAAGAAAACTATTTTGTTCGGCTTCTCGTGAAAAATAATACGATTCGGAGCGTCCCATTTCAGGATATACTAATTTTTTCCATTAATATCAAGCTTTGAGTTGCAACATAAAAAACCAATATTTATATAATAGCTCGATGCGTATGGTAAATCAATTGTAAGTTCATCTCTCTCATTTACGTCATATGGATGGACAAAAAAAATTTTCAGTTTATTTTTCGTAGATAACTTAAATCATATTTTTTTTAGTTCCAACAGTATGGTTTTAGCGAGGAGCTTGAATTGTATTCTTTCTCGTTAGAGTCTGAATTATATTTTTTTCGGAAGCAGTAGCTATTCATAAAAAAATAAACGATCCTTTTGCAGTTCCGAGGATTCAAGTGACAGTCAGTCTTCGTACTCAAGACGAGGAAAGTATTCAAAGTCGAGGAGACGACGCCGATCACGCTCCAAAAGTCGAGACAGGCCGGGAAAAAGTTACTCAAGTAAATACACAAGAGGTAGTTCAAGAGATAGAAGAAGACACCGTAGGTCCAGATCTTTGTCTGACGATCGAAATAGGTCGAATAAGAGGTCAAACTCTAGAGAAAAATCCACAAGCAGATCTAGCAGCTCTCAATCAAATGTCAAAGTTCTTGGCAATGACAAGCCTAGTAGTAGCAGCTCTAGAGGTTTGTACACAATGCAGTGCTATTATTATTTTCGATTAATTAAAAACACGCATGTTTACAGATAATTTTTTGACGAGTGAAACAAGAATCAAGCCATCTGTATTGGAAGATATCAACAACGATGAATTTATACCAAAACAGTTCGTCTCTTCTGCCAAAAATAAAGAGCCTAAAATGAAAAACATCGTCGTAGATTTAAGTGCTGATACCATACAAGCCCCACAACTCAGTAACTCATCCAGCACTTCAGAGAGTATTTTTCACACATCGGTATTCATTAAAATTTAAAACTAGTACTACTACAAGTATAATTTTGTAAAAAATATATTTTTACTTATATTTAAAAAATTTCCAGATTATGGCAGACAAAGACGCTAAATTTGACAAGTGGGTCAAGAAGCTGTATTCATTGAGGCAGAAACTAATGAATGAATCAAATAACTCATAAAAGTTTACCATGAAAAATGTAAATGTAAATTTTATGGGTCAATTTTAAATCAAGCTTCAGATCAATTTTTCCATCTTTTATTTATTTCTTGTATAAGAATTTACGATTTTTATTCTATCATTCAAAAGTCGTATTACATGTTATTGAATGCTATAAACATTGTGATTTTAAAAGATTCTAATCGGCAAACATATAACCTACAACTATTTAAATTCGACCTTTATCTTATTCTTTGCTCTTAGAAATAGCATCAAGTATCTAACTGACAATATTTTATAATTAAGTATTTCTTATAAATTTTTTAATCATATAATTCAAATATTTATATTAAATTGCAAAAACATTTTAAAATATTACATACGATTTGAAATAATATAAATATGCGCTCTTAAAAAAAAAATATTATCTTTAGTAAACAAAAATCTTAAGTCAGTTAGATACTTGATAGGAAATTCACGTGTCTGGGGTCATGAAGTTTTGAAAAGTATTTGTAGAAACATCACACTTTGGCATTGAAAAACATAAATTTGTCAATTGCATCGACCAATTACCTTGCCCGATAGTATTTGTAGAAACGCTTGTAAATGCAGGAATAATATTTAGGCACGACTGCTTGACAAGAACAAGCACAACTTAATATTGTCATCACACAATAAAAAGAGTAACTTCACATCCAACAACAAAGGGGTGAAAATAATTTTTCATAACACGAGCGTGATCCAAGTTTACAAAATGATGTACGCTTGCTCTGTGTATCGAAACACGAGTACAAATTATTTCGTCTGATCAGGTTCGATTTTTGAGAAGCATTTTGTCTCTGACCTGAAAACGGAATAAAACTGAACCTAACTAAAAGTATATAAAATATTCATAAACAGAATCAACAAAGAATTAACAACAATAACGCTTTGCTTTGGTGATAATAAGCGTAGCAGTCGTGCCTTGTATGCAAAAACGCTGCAGCTTTTTGCTATTTTAAAAATATCTTAATACTTCAATGAAACGCACCTCACATCAATCACAAGTTTAGTCAGTCGCATCTCACGTCACGCAAATTTTTCGTTACGAATCGTTGCGCAGTTGAATTCTGCACGATCTTGCCCGAGTTGATATCTTTTTTCTACAGCCAGAAATGGAAGAATTATACATAACATGTGACATGCAACTATCGCTGGATTATATCAATACGCATATTCTTTATTTTTTTATTCATACGTACGCGACAGTATTTAACATTAATTTTTCTTATTAAGAACAGATTCTAAGTTGACAATGTCAAATTGTATGATGTTTTTTCCGGCAAATTGAGCGTAGACCTCGTCAGATGCACTGCGCTTGCGTACTGAAAATGAAAAATTTAGTTTTATTTTTTACAAACGTGAACGTAAAAACGGAAAATTATCAACGTTGCCGTTGAAAAAAAAAAAAAAAAAGGATGCAGTACCTTTTTCGTTAACTGGCTGTAATAAATAAGTGGGCCTATATTGACATTCACGAGCTATGTACGGTCCAACAGGGACGTAATCAGTGATTGGTGGGAAAATGATTTTCATGGTTTCTCTAACAATTTCGGTGTCCACTTCGTAATATCCTGTTTTTCGAGACAAAAGAGCAATGCGATAATTTCGTTTTCCCATTGAAAATTTGTAACAGTTCGACGCTATACGTTACCATTGCGCATTTTCTTCAAAAGGTCCAAAATATCCCTCGGTGGCAAGATTCTCTGGCGATTCAATGGCATGACAAAGCAGCACTGGCCCTCGACATCAATAATTCCAGTCTTATTCTGTGGATAAAAAAAAAAAAAAATTAATCCCCAAAATATTGAAAAACACGATGATAAATGAGACAAAAAAAAAGAAAAAAAAAATAAAAAAAAAAGGGTCCAATCAAATAAAATTCGGACGACGCGTTACAGTGCTGAAATCGTGTATGAAACGGCCCTGTCTTCCACCCCGGAAGTCCGGCACGTAAATGTCCTCGTAGCCGTCGTCGATGTCGATTTCGAAGCGCTCCTGCAAGTAGTTGTCGTCCTTCGCCAAAAGGGCGCCCTGCAGCTTCATGGACAAGGGCTCCTTGGCCTTGATGTACTCCTTGAGGAGATCGGGATCGGAGAGCAGGTTCTGCCTGAGCTCCTTGAGCCTGAGGGACTGGTCGTAGGGAATGGTGTACCAGCCGGTGCGGTACTTGTGCATCTGCTCGCGGGTGTAGAGCTTGTAAATGCAGAGGCCGCCGAAGACGCCGATCAGCATCACCAGCAGACCGGTTAAGAAGAGGCAGTAGGTCGTTACGCCGCTCGACAGACGATTGCTGCCGATTATGAGGAAACGCTTCCTTATCACGTAGTCGTCTTTCGGGTACTGGGACTCCGGATCGGCACTCGCATCCTCCTGTAAATCAAACAAGAATCATTTTTTAATACATCGCTCGCGTGAGGTGTTTTGAATTTTTACGATGGATAAAAAGTTTCATCGCTATCATTCAATCGCATTACAGCGCGATCCGAGGTATTGTAGTTGACTCTGTATTGTTTTGTCATTACATCTGCTTATGTCACGTTCAGAAAATAATAGGGTATCCATCTAATAACGCTCGACTCTATACTCGCGAAACCGATTGGAAACAAAAAAATACTGTATACCGCATTTTTTTCCAGAAAACCTTGGTCATTGCGTTATAACTCTGCTAGCGGTCACGTACGTTTTTTCCTCGTCTCTTCCTCGCAAACGAAAGACGTTGCATCAGCGGATGTTTTATCGCCACGGATGTTAGTCATGAAAATGTTTATTTCCCGCGTTGAATGAAAAAAAAGACAGCGTACGAAAAATTTCAAAAGATCTAACTATTCTAGATATTAAAAGTACTTATACATTTTATCAATTTTTTGCAAAAAATAATTCATTGATCAATTAACTTGTGTACACATTTGGCGCAGAGGCCAAGGTGAAGGCTGGATTGAAGAAAACGAGAGCACGCGTCTTTCGTCGTCGATGTACTGTTTAATAATAATAATAATAATAATAATAATAATAATGATAATACCGAGCAGTGTTGTATATCATCTATAGAGCAGACAACAACAGAAAAGCATCAAGCAATACAGAGCGCACACGGCAGGACACATTAAATATCCGATCCATAGAAATGCTATTTTCAACCGAACTGTGCAATCAATTTTAAATATGTCACCGCGGCGCCAGTATAATAAAAGAAGGAGACTCTATATTGTAAAATGCATTACAGATGCTGGCAAGGCTATACGCGTGTGTACATGTATAAAAAAACATACTGCATGATGTAAATTACACGTAGAGAACCTTAATTCTGTCCTTTGACGCGCAGAGCTTATTACATGCATAATTAATTAAGCTACATACTTAATTCTCGTATCCCGAGTTTTTTCACCGAAACACGTTTATACATGGAAAGTATACAAACGAAAGCACTGTAAGGTACAATAATATCGATCATAGTCGTTGGCAAGATATAAGAATTAAGCGCGAAGCTAATACATGCATGTAGAATATTAAATATGGAATCGATTCGGCTCGTCGGTGTGTGTGTGCGTGCGTGTGTGCGTGTGTGCAGCTCTCTCAATATGCATGAGCCACAGTGTGCTTACAATAAAAGCTCATTATCTTCGAAATAAAAAAAGTGCATGAAATAGAGAGGGGGATATATGACGGTAGAAATACAGAGGGCATGATATATGTATAACCGTCGCGGCAGGTAACATATATATAATAGGTCCCAATACGTATTGTAAATAAAAGTCGCAGGTGTGTGTCTGTTGTGTGCATAATATTATATACGTTTGTAATACACTTACACCCTGGCTCGACGCTACGGGGACGACCAATGGCTGATCCAATTTGTCCCCGGGCTTTTTTTCACTGATCGCCTTCGTCACGATCGTCATGGTGATAACAATGTAATGCACACACAAAGCTCGCTCAGCGAACTTTATTATCTGCGAACACAAAATACAGAGATTGAGAGAGTTATAATCAATGGACCGCGCACTCCTGATTATAACAAGAAAAAATAATTCACTGCCTAACGAATGGAAAGCAATCGAGCTGCTCGGATTGTTTTTTTTTTTTCTTTCTTGCGCGTGGATCGGAGCTTTTCGTGTTCAAGAGCTTTTATTCTCAAGACGCGCAAAAACGCCTCGCAACAAAGTTATCTTATAATACTGCGCGTAAGTATATGGAGAGAGAGCAGTGGCGCGACGATTCCTTAATACACCTCGTAACAAGGGAGAGAAACGTCGCAAAATGTGGCACAGTTGCACTATATACTGCTGTATATTGTAGTTTAGACCGCGCGCCGCGCACGCGTGCATGTGCGTTGTGTGTATATACAATGTCAGAAACTAGAATCGTGTGAGCTTTTGAGCTTTCCCTCCCCCCACCTACGCTCAATTATTAAAGCTTGAACACCTTTTTGTCATCCGTGTGTGGTGTTGGTTACGTATCATTAAATTAATGCTGCTGCTGCACCCACCCCTGCCCCGCGACAGAAATATGCACTTGTACACTGTAGCACGATCGTTATTGTTATTGTTATTATTATCGGCTGCAACGTTGTTTTCGAGATTGCGTCGATGCATAAGTAGGTACTATTACGTGTTTTTTCGAGTAATAAGTATATGCACTGCGAGATAAGACGCGAACGCGTCACGGACAAATGCGTAAAATTGTGCACCGAAAGCTTGCGAATAAGCAAATAACTCAGCCGCTTACTTCATTACGCTGTGAAAAAAGCTGCGACTCAATAGATTTAGCTCTCTGAACTTACTGTCTATATATATATCTATGTAATATAGCTGTTGTGGTGGGTCTTTGACGCTCTGCTCCGAAAAATATCCGACGATGCTACGTTGTTTTCGAAGGGAAAAAACGACTCCCTAAAAATGAAAGATTGCGACGTGTATGTACTTATATACTGCTCTATGCGCACTTTTTTGTCATCTTCACTCGGATTCACTAATAGTGTTGAGGATTTACCAGCAGTATTATCACACACACACACACGATTCGCGCTGCGCTGCGGTCAAACTGGCGAATGCATAAGTATGATGTTATTCTCGCGATGCTGTATGATCAACTGAAACTTCCCAGCTTGTGACAGACTTGTGAATCTTGTGATGATGTTTCGAGTTTCGAGAGTTATAAGAGAGAGGGCGACGATATGCGACGCCCCTCTTTTCTTTTTCCTCCCGTCTCTCTCTCTCTCTCGTTTCTTATTATAAGTGTATATGATATACTTATATATACAGAACAGGGATGCTGCTCTCTGCAGTGCACGAGTTGCGATACGATACGAAAAGCGCTTATCGTTGTCATAAGTCTATCAGTAGATGCAAAAGGATATATGGTTTCTACAGCGCGACTGTATGATAAGCTACGTACTGCTGATAAAGTGAGCCGCGTTTCTCGTGCGCAAAGTGCGTTGGTATCGGGAAGAAGCCTCGGTTTTTATCAACAATTCCACGAAAAAAATCCCTGACTGGACAAAAGAAGGGTGTAGTCTCAAAAAATTGACAAATAATCAAACGAGCAAACATTTTTAGTATTTTAATATATTTTTACAGCAGTTGGTGCCTGATGCTGCAGGGCTGCGCTTTTTTTAATCATACAAATAATGGAAATATTCTTGTGTGATGAGTTTCGAAAAGTTATAGCAATATTTGAGACCAACTTAGTTTGCAACAAACAATTTGTCATCCAATGCAGGAATTCGAATTTTAGTTCGATCATTAGAAATTTTTAATAAAATATGATGAAAAAAGTAACGCAATAATGGGGCGCTTATTATACGGAACATTTTTAGTGTCGAAATCTGTGGCCACACGAATAAAATGTATCAACGCACCTATAAACATTAGAGCTTGAAAAAAAAAAAAAAAAAAAAAAAAAAAAAACATTTACAGACCATGCAGACCGTGGAAAATAGAATTTTGAAACTGTAAGAGTTACGGTAATGCAATTTTAGCCTGTTTTTTTTCATTTTTCGCCAACACTGTTTCATCTCAATTTGCGGAGTGAATAAACGACCTTTTTTCGAATTAAAAGAGAAGGTTCGAAAATGAAATAATTTTTTCGCGAAATGATCTATGTACGCGTGCGTCATCGTCTTTTCACCCTTTGCGGGGGTGATGCTCGAGCAGCTCGAGTGTGCTCTCGTGTGTCCAATCGCCTAATGCGCCCAATTGATTGTGCATATACCGACTAAAATGTGAAAATTGCAAAAAGTACTGATTAATTATTAATTTGTCACTGCACGTATGCGAAATAAATTTTCCGTAATCATATCCAAGTGCAACACCGACGAAACTGTTGGAGGCAAAACTCTGAAGAGAAAAAGAGTTAAAGCTAATATAGAATTGCAGAACAGCTGCAAGCATCAGTAGTGCATATAGTGTTGTGCCGTGTGAGCCGGTGTGTTATCGCGGGGTAATACCAAGAAATCCCCGCTGTTTTGGGGCGTGGGCTGAGTGGGCTTCGCAGCCTCCAGCGCTGTCGACATAATATCTCTTTCTTGTTTGCTTATAAGTGTATATGCACACAACGAAAAGAGTGCTCACGTCGAGTACAATAATTATCAGATATCTACCGAAGAAGGCGGGCGACTTTTGCTCCGAAAAATCGATCGGATTTTCGGAGTCCAACTGTTATATATATATCGCTGGTGTGGTGCGTGAGCTGCAGCAGCAGCCGCCAACCTCTCCCCAATTATACTTACTTACTCCCTCAAGCTGCAGCGAGCAAGCAGTTGACAGAATATAGTGGAGCCTCCATATGAGGCTCTACTATTATTATACTTCTTTTTTCTCCAGTGCGTGCTCGAGCGCTACATTATATAGGTATATATCATTCCATTTTATAAAATATATCCCTTCCTTCTCTCTCTCTCTGATCTCAGTGTCTCTCACAGATCTCTGCCACGGCCCACGGGTGATCTGTTTTGCCCCCCCCCCCCGCCCCGCGCGACCCGCGACCCCCTCGGAGTTATCGTGCCCGAGACCAGCAATCTCGAGTATTATGTTACAGTGTGGGTGTTTAAGAGTATGTAACATACATATTAATAAATCGTCGTTGCCATCGTTGAGCTGGTCGTTGTTATATTATAGCGTACTATCAACATCGCTCCAGCATTCTCTGTAACTCAATCGATCTGCATCTGCAGCTGTGCTAAGTAAGTACCTAATACCAGGTACTCATACCCACACGAGCATGCAGAGAACAGCGGAGCAAAAGTAAAGAGTCGTGTCCAGGTTGCTAATGAAAATAATATGAGTAGCACGCAAGTGTTGTGAGAGAGCGTATAATAATATACGCTCGTTCATGGCTGCTGCGGCCGACGGAGCCGCTCTTCCCGTTCGTCGACGCAACCCCAAGCCACGAAGAAGTTCAGCGTCGCTCGTCAAGAGTCGTCCCAAGCACGGGCACCAGTGGCACCACGAAGCCGAAGCTTAGCTGTTCCCCTATACGAGCTGCACATGAGGGAATATGTCGAGTTTAAAGATCGGTAAGGATAGGCTTTTTTCCTAGCACAGCCGTTCACCTCTCTTCTCCTCTGCTTTCTCTGTCCTTATACTTCCTTTTCTTTTTCTTAGCTGTCTACCTTTATTTGGAGTTGTTCTTTTTTTTTTTTTCGTTTTGCCTCACTGTGCTGTGCTACGTATTTTTTTCTTATCTTTCCCTTGTGCTCCTTCTCTTTGAGAGTTTTGTAGGAATATACTTACTTAGTGAGTCAGTATTGCGACTAAATTTGATAGAGGCCTTGTATACTGACAGTGGCATTTGTCTCTTAGCAGAGAATTCATTTATAAATGCGAATGTCCAGTATGCCCACATATCAGTTTTCTAGTTTGCTTTATAGAATTATTAAAGTGTTACAAGTACTTCTGATGCATCTTAATTAAGTACATACATAATTTAAGCTTCTAGATCAGTGTAGTGAACTTGAATGAAGCTTTATTTGCTTTTTTAATAATCATTTTTTTTTTTTTTTTTTTTTTTTTATTTAGTAATTTTTTTGTTCTCTGGGTTTGCTGAGTGAACTCTACCTTTTTGGTTGATATCAGTTGGTAATACTTACACCAGATAATAATGATATCAATACCTAAAGCATTTGTAAAATAATAGAGCTTTATGTTATTTTTGTATCCATCCATTGAAATAATGTTGGAAATTTGCATAAGAATATAATGGTTGCCTAAAATGGATAAATATTAATAACCCAATAATAAAGTCTTAAATAATCCAACTAACTTCATGCTACATACTAACCGAGTCTAATTGTATAGTGTCAAAATACTTCTTGCTTTCTTGAAACATAAAGATTTCTTACAAATCCGATGTAAATATTTCTGTAAATGATTAATTTTTTCTTTCATTTCCTTTTATTTTAAAGATTTTATTATGCACACACTCGCTGTACCCCAACAAACAACAGAATTCAAGTCAAGGAATTGGAGGGTACTCAGACATTGAAAACAAAAAATGAGTCAATAAACTAAAGAATGAATGCCTGGCATATAAATATTATTGACTTATGTCACAAATATTTTTCATTCACACAAGTGATAACTGCAGAATAGAAGCAGAATATACCACACTGTTGTTATTCTACTATTAAAAAAACCTATTACCACATCATCATCTTGTGTTTGCACATGGCAGCCATGAAGCATGGTACGTTGTTTTCTTGTACAGTAATTAGATTTTTTTATTTAATCCAATAAATGTCAGATTATTATTTGTTTAGAACCTACGTTTAATTTTGTATGAGTATATTTAAACAGTAGATGACATTCTATAAATTGTATTTATAAGATTTATTAGATTTAAAGACAAACACATCAATCCAGTCATCAATTTTCCGACGTCATTTAATATTATTTTAACTGCTTATGAATGTTTTACAGGCAAAACAAACCAAGACGACGTGTGTTACGTTGTCGCAAAATACGATTACGAGGCGCAGGGCGCTCAGGAGCTGGACTTGCGTAAAAATGAGCGATATCTGCTGCTGGACGACTCGAAGCACTGGTGGCGGGTGCAGAGCTCGCGCGGCCAGGCGGGCTACGTGCCGAGCAACTACGTGAAGAAGGAAAAGCCCTCTCTGTTCGACAGCATCAAGAAGAAGGTGAAAAAAGGCTCGGGTTCGAAAACGCTGCCGTCCAGTAATTCACCGTCGCGCGTCGTCGAGTCCCCGATAATGCCGAGGCGCATGCCAGCCGATCCTAGCGAGGCCATCGGCACGGCCGTCGTCAAATACAACTATCAAGCCCAGCAGCCCGACGAGCTGTCGCTGGTCAAAGGCACGCGAATCCTCATTCTCGAGAAGAGCAACGATGGCTGGTGGCGGGGGCAGAGCGGCACCCAGGCCGGCTGGTTCCCGTCCAACTACACCCAGGAGGAGGGTGACGCCGAGGACACGCTGCACACCTACGCAATGGCCGAGAACGTACTCGACATCGTCGTCGCCCTCTACTCGTTCTCCTCGAACAACGATCAGGAACTCTCGTTCGAGAAGGGTGACCGCCTTGAGATCCTAGATCGCCCGCCTGCCGATCCCGAGTGGTACAAGGCGAGGAACGGCCAAGGACAAGTGGGCCTAGTGCCGAGGAACTACCTCCAGGAGTTGAGCGAATACCTGACGCAGGCCTACCGTGATCGTTTGAACGTCAGTGGTGGTAGTGCCGGTGGAGGAGGAGGTAGTGGTGGTGGTGGCGGAGGCGGTGGCGGTGGAGGAGGTGGTGGAGGTAATGGTAACAATAACGCGAACCCGGCAGCCGGTGCTGCCAATCCGGGAGCAGATAGACCTCATCTCATGGGAAAGCCGTGGTACTACGGAAGCATCACACGTTCGCAATGCGATACCCTTTTGAATCAGCACGGGCATGACGGCGATTTTTTGATACGTGATAGTGAAACTAACGTGAGTATTATCTTCTTTTTTTTACAAGATTGTTTTTAAACCTTGGTTTTAATTTTTTTAATAGAAACTGTACAGTACAATTTTATTTAAATCGACTGTTTATTTTGGACAAAAAAAAAAAAAAAAAAAAAAAAAAAAAAAAAAAAAAAAAAAAAAAAAAAAAAAAAAAAAAAAAAAAAAAAAAAAAAAAAAAAAAAAAAAAATATGTTGAGTGGTATTGAAAAAAAAATGAAAAAAAATTTGCGACTCAAGCAAACACTTAAAATTATAATTGGAAAAAATAGCCAGCGTGAAAAAGTGTTCGGTATCTGTTGGCTCGAAAAAAAATGCATTCCATTTATAAACAAGAGATTTCTTCCTGCATTAACAGAAACAAGTAAAAAATATACACAATAATTTAATTATTTGAATCTTGTACAGTAATATGTTGTAACATAATATACAGTATGTGATAATGGTTATTATTCCACGTATTGTAAACGTGAACAATTTTTAATAAACCAAACACTACAAGATAAAGTCTTATTTCTTGAATGTTCTCTTTCCAGATGGGAGATTATTCAGTCTCATTAAAGGCACCAGGTCGCAACAAGCACTTCAGGGTGCACGTAGAGGGAGCCCTGTACTGCATCGGTCAAAGGAAGTTTCACACACTTGACCAGCTTGTTGATCATTATCAGCGAGCGCCTATCTACACAAACAAGCAGGGCGAGAAGCTGTATTTGGTACGACCTTTGCCAAAAGCCGGAAATCCAAGCAGCAATGGCTGCTAAGAAAACTTGCGCGTGCTGCGTGTCTCTGCCGGCTCTAAGTATATAAATGACAATGAGTAATCGTCCAACACGCTTAGTTAATACGCGTTTCGTAAAGAAGATTAAGAAAAAATTGCCTATAACTCGCGATCGCCTTCTCGATTACCCTAATCATCATCTCATACATAATCCCTATATAATATCACATCGAGTCGTGCGCGAGCGTATTATTGTCGCCTAAAATGCAGGTCGTTATTGTCTCTCTTTTCTGCGGGTCAACAGTCATGGGCTAGTGTCATTACAAGCGTATCTAGGTATATCAAAAGTGTCTTTTATGAGTGATAATTCAAATTATCTTAAAATCATGTATGCATTAGGGTGTCCGATATTTTTCTTAGCCCTCATCTCAAATGCTTGTTGCGGTAGCCTAAGGCTGATATTATTGTTCCATATCTCAATAGTAATACGTGAGTCAAAACATTTGACTTTTTTTTTTTCAAATTAGGAAAAAATAATTTCTGAGTCCAAAATTAAAAATTTTGAATGAAAAATAGGATTTGAACTTTAAATTTGTGGAGTAAAACTATTAATTTTAGGCGGCAAAGGAATGGTTAAGGAGGTGGGAGCTGAAAATAATTTAATTTGGAAAATAACTGACACCCTACAGAAAATGGATGCTTTGTATTTGTGGTGTAAAGTAATACTTGGGTGATTTTTATTCGATATGGTTGATTTTTTACTTTGCATGGTTTTCCTACAGTGTGCAGTGAAAGGATTTTTTTGAGTATCTAGATACGTTGGTTAATTTTTACAACGTTCCAGTGTATTTTTAGTCAAGTATTATAACGCTCATGCCTGTTCAGACACTTTTGTATAAAAGATACTTGTGTCTAGTATTTTAAGTACTTTAGCATTTTGTACTCTTGTATCTATTAAAAAAGAAAAAAAAAGTACTGATTTTGCCCGTGATTGCGCATACGCATATATTATAGAGGAAAAAATTATAAAAAAAATTACTAACACGACCAGCCAACTCGCCACATAATTAGTGTTTTGAATTTTTTGTCAACGTTTCTTAGAGCAAACTCGTTTGGTAATGTT
Source organism: Copidosoma aretas (assembly GCA_030522625.1). Classification (NCBI taxonomy): domain Eukaryota; kingdom Metazoa; phylum Arthropoda; class Insecta; order Hymenoptera; family Encyrtidae; genus Copidosoma; species Copidosoma aretas. The sequence goes on along the minus strand of JAPYYV010012302.1, from coordinate 15,421 downwards.
TATACGTAAAAGATCATCTTCACGACGACTCTTTGCTCATCGATGCTTCCAGAAAACATAATAAAAATCATCGTGACGAAAGGTGGCAAGATTTGTAACAGACGATCATGTAAAGTTTTTAAAACTTTTCTAGTAAAATGTCTATGTAAGAAACTTCCGATTACCAGAGAGTGACACGGAAATGTTTATTCGTAACATTCTTACATATTACCTCGCTGGCAGAATACGTTTTTTGAAACATCGTTTTGTAATGAACTAATAAGATGCATCTATTATTCTAGCTTGTGCGAGTGTAAGAGCCGAGTAAATTAATTATATTGCGCAAGTATGGTCAACCTAAAAGCTAAAACAAAGACTAAGTGTTCATTTGTGATTTTGTATTTATTAGAATATTTCTAAGTAAATAAAGTATTTAAGTGTGCACCTATGCAACCATAATTTTTTTTTTACGTAATTGTGTATGTGTTCACTGCAAACTGAACTCGGATTATCCATTGATTAACGATTATTAAATGTAGAAAGAAAAAAAAACAATAATTTGTTCAATAAATCTTTTTTACTTTTATTGAAAGAATATGTATCACTGGAACAAGGTATTTCCATTTTTCAATTATTTTTTATTTTTTATTTCAAACAGTCCAAAAGACAATATTTTTCTTTTTTTTTGCTCAATAAAAAAATCGCTATAAAAAGGGAAAGTTCAAGCAAGCAGCAAAAATAGATGCCACATAGTATCTCAGCTTTACAGCAATATAATTAACAATAACAAACGTTAATCTTTTTTAATTTTCATAATTATATGCAAAATTAAATTCATAAATAATAATATTACTTGCATTAACCAAAAATAGATAGAGAGAGATTGGTGCTCCTAGAGAGATTAATATTAACAGCACTAACTGCCATATTTAGTCATGTACAATAAAAATTCTCTTTTGTAATCTACACACGTTGCAGCGTGCAGCCAATATTATTTATTTGTTCTTGTGTATTTATCCAAGCCTTAAAGCAATTGATCACAAAAATGGGTTGTTTGAATTCCGCGTCGCATTTTCGATGCCGGAACCAACCTTCAAAAGACATTAAATATTGATTGTATTTTATGCATCATGTATATGCAATTGAATAACTCGATCAATGCTATTGACTACATACAGCAAAAGGATTGGCTCTGAATCCCGTCCCGGTTGGTTGCCACGTTTTATTGGATAAGGGCGATAAGTGACTAGACGAAATATGTTCCTGAGTGTCTTGACCATACCAACACGAATCTGGAAAAAATTAATTGGAAGCCTGCGAAACTCGAAAAATATTATATTAAAATTAAATATACTGCACTCACCATTATTTAACCCTGGAATGTGTGTCTGCCGGAATGGATTTGCGGTATTGCACACGTTATTTTCGAAAGGTTGGAAGTTATTGTTGCCGTTATGATTATTATTATTATTATTATTATTGTTGAGTATGTTATTTGGCCACCAATTACTATTGGTAAAAGGATTCGAAATAAAGGGAGAGCTATTTTGATCGAATGTAGACCACGCAGAGTTTGCAGCTGAAAAGTTTTCAACACCGTCAGTAATGGAATCAAAGATTCAGTTTGGTATAAAAAACTGCATTACCATTATTAATATCTTTCAAATTCCACGACGCTTTGTTCGAAAGCGGCTCATCCTTCAGGTTTGTTTGCTTCATCATCGAATCTAAGTCTTTCAGGGCGGCATATCTATCCTCGGAAGGAGGAAGCGGAGAATTATTGGCTGTCGTGCCATTTGTATGCGCAATTATACTTGTTATAGTATTTTGAGGGACAGGCGACAACGGATAGGTTTGGTTTGCTGAAATAGAAATCAACACGTCGTCGACTAATTAACTAAACCATCTCAGGGCCGTAAAACACGACGTACAAAAGAGTGAAAATAAAATTCACGAGTACAAACCTTTGGGGGTATCGAAGATGGGATTGTTCTCAAAGTTGGCGAAGGAAGGCTGTGGAACGATCGTTTGCGGCTGCTGCGGTACTTTGTTCAAGGGCGGAATGGTGAGCGGCGAGGGAGCGGGTGCAGGCACCTTGCTAAAGTCGGCCACGAAGATTGCGCTGCTGCTGCCACTGTTGCTTATACCCGAATTGACGAGCTGCTGGTGCGACTGTTCGGTCTCCTTAGTCTTTGCGGGTGTTGTAATTTTGATGGACGAGAGCGGGACGGGCGAGGACAGAGACTTGTTGGGCGGAGCCTTTACTATCGTGGACGTAGCTGCAGCCAGGCTGGACGAGGACGAGCTGCTGCTTCTCGAACTGCTGTGCTTACTGGACGTACTGCTGTGGTGCAGGGAGGACGGCTTCTGGCTGAGCAACTGACTGGCCATGGCGGGGTCGAGGTAGTACCTCTTGAGCTCGTACTTGGCGCTCATAAAGTCTTTCATCTTCTGTTCGTCCTTGCTGCTGCTGTTGCTGCTGTGGCTTGTGCTCTGGGGCATCAGGCCCAGCCAGATAGCACGGCAAAACTCGTTGCCACGCTCCTTCAGGAAGTCGATCTCCTCTTGGGTAAACGTTGCCATGGAGATCGACTTAACTCGGTGCGGTGGCGTCAGACCTCGCCTGAAAGTTGCACAAGTTCATGCTTTGAGTATGTAATAACGTTATATGTATCAATGTATCCACAGTATATATGTATAGGGATCAATCGACACGTGAGCAACGCATGTAATAATTGGAAGTGACAAAATAAGGATTAAGAAAAAAATAGCCGATATTTAGAAAACAGCATAGTCAGATAATACCTCTCGCTAACAAAGTATACTCGCGATCGAACGGTTAACAGAAAAAAAGCTCGTAAAAAGCACCTAAAAGCTCAAGACACTGCAGTGCAGCTGACTGCAGTATATTTTTATTACCCACAAAGATTTAAGTAGAGCGGCTGCAACGATCAAAGGAGGAAACGGAGTTTGTGTAAGAAGCTGCTGTAACCACCTACTTATTAAGTATATGATTCTGATGTTAACGATATAATGTTGTAAATATGTAGTACTCACAGCATGCCCGAGCAAGTGGTGCAGACAAAAGAGCCTATTGTCATGTTGACGTAGGTGGGACCGCGCTGTTGGCAGTCGAAGCATTCTTTGTTGCCCGGTTGGGAGACGAGCTCGCGCAGCGTCTTCAGGTTCTTTTCGTCCTGCTTCTTTTTGGCACATGCCATGTTGACTCGGTCGTCGGGCAAGAACGACAGCGACAACAACCACCAGACTCTTTCGCGTTCACACGCGTCCTGTACCCTGCAATGCTTGCCAATGCCAACTGACTGGTATGCAAGTATGACCGACTGCAGACTCTCCTCTCTCGATCTCTCTGATGCTCACATTCGCGAAAGCAGCCGTGGGTGCATCCGTATGACTTGCTCCGCGACTCCTTTATACTTACTTATACTCTCGCACAAAAGCCAGCTGTACACGCGCGCACTCCTCTATTTAATTATTTTTCTCTTCTCTCTAAATAGTAAATAGGTATAATAATAAAGTATTGGTATTACCAATTACCTCTCTCTGCCCTCTCTGGTATAGTCTGGTTAATATATAAGTAACACGCGGCCGCGCTCTAATCACGCGGAAGGAGGTCGTCCCTCGTGCAGCAGTCCAGCTGCATGCAGTGTATATCGGATGGTCTGATGTGCGCCTCTATTAAGACTTTCCTTTCTCTTTATATGACTTGATTTTTTTTCTGCAGCGGTCTGCTGCGCCTCGACACTCTCGACGATGTCCAGCACTTCTCGAGAGTCTCGACTTCGATCCGAGCCGCCCCCGCGATGACGTAGGACACAACCGCGCTACCACCAGTCGTTGTCCTGCACCACTGGCTAAACTACTGCGCGACTTTTCGCGACACCGTCGGTGTCACACCGAAAGATGAAACTATGCAAGTACTTAGGTACTTCCAACTTACAACTCTTACAAGCAGAGAGATGACGAATAAGGTGCAAGCCGTGCAAGCAAATTAAGCGAACGGCCACGAACCAACTGTCGAAAAATCGGTCAACTCCCGAACTCCGTTTTATATATGTTTTCTCTCTCTCTCTCTCTCAGGTTAGGCGGCGGGCGGCTTGCTTTGAAAAACGCCTTCCAAAAGCGAACCTAATCCACTATAAGTAGTGTACTTATAATTAATTTCTCGAAAAAAAATGCAGAGAAAGACGGATGAAAAAATAATATACAAATACGATGTTTGTAGTTGGTTGCGCTTTGTGAAATCGTTAGATTAAAAATGTTCGGTAAACTGTATACAGAGCACACACGCGGCGAAAGTATATAAAAGTATTGAGCACGCGATGGAAACCGTTATGCGTGCACGGTTCGTATAAAATCGTCGTCTTGGAAAGTAAGTATATGAGGAAGCCGAGATCTCGGTGTGACTTATTTTGTCGTGCTAATACGTGCGAACGCGTGTCGGACGCTGTTTCATCGCAGAAAATTCGCGCGACAGCGCGGAGAGCTTTACCACGAGTTCCGCACAGCCTCGGGCGATTGATTAACAAAGTGATTCACTTTTGTTGATCTTCTCGTGCCTCGTGCCTTTTTGTGTACGTTTGAACGCGGATATGCTTATACGTGATTTTCGATTGTTCTCGATCTCGTGTGTTGATTCGTGGAAAACGATCGGCTTCTCGTTTAAACTCTGAAAGGTTTTAGGTGGTTGAGTCCGGCTCGATTATTCACATACCAAACGAATTTTATACTTTAAACATTTATTGGCATTTAACAATTGTTAAACATTTATATTTCACATGCGTCAGTTGAATTGCCCAACTCAACTGAAAACATCGTTGCTCAATAATACGAAGATACAAAGTTTTTGTGTAAGCGAAAATTCATACAACAAGTTTATGAAAAACATTTGTACATAAAATCGTGTTTGTAAATAAATGATACGCATAAATGTTAAACCAGCACCTCTAAATTTGGACATAATTTCTTAATCTCGCGGACTAACGAATTTGCGTCAACGAGAGGATTGCCTTTTAAATCCAATTTTTCTAAATCGTGTCTTTTCACTAGATCAAGAATCTCCTCAGATTTTGATATTTGATTGTCCAATAACGATAGAATCTTTAAACTTTGTAATTTTGGGAATGTTTTGAGAGAAGTCACTGCATTATTTGATAAATCTATTTTTTTGCACTGCTGTAAACTATACAGCTGATATAGCTTGTTCCCAAGATGATTATAGCTTAAAAGTATTTCATGAAGAAATGCCAGATAAGGCTCTTGACTAGAAAGCGATGTCAACTTGAGATTGGACAAATCGACATTACGGATGACTTTATTTTTATTTTCATCATTAATGACGGTATTTAAGCGGTGTTCAAGAATGCATTTGCTTCCTACAAAAATAAATGTACATTTAAAAGTTATCGTTTTGAATTTTCGCTTCATGATTCAATAGTTATATTATGAAACTTACTCATATCTTTGTAATAATTTTCTCTAAGAGGGTCAACAGTTATTAAATCACTCAATTCCTTAATAATATCTGAATTAGTATCAATAGGGTTGATGTTCAACATTAAATGTGCACTAGTCAACTTGGCCCATTTATTGGAGGGCTCCATTTGTAAGAGCAATTTGTAATTTTCTAATTGTTCTTTCAATTTGGAGTCATTCTGATTTCCATTTAACTTTTCACTTTTGTAAATCCATTCCTTAGACGAACTCAATAACGTTAAACTGTATACACTTTCCTCAAATTTGAAAACTACTTTACTGCTTTCATCACACACAGTGTCTTCTTTAAGTATAGCATGCCAGACGGAGCAAAATTTTTTTCCATTAGCAGGTTTCCAATGACACTCAAATTTGTTACCATTTACAAGTAGTTCAAAATTCAAAGACACTTCTTTGTGGAATGCAGCTGTTATTGTATCATTGGTTATTATTACTTGCCATAATTTTACTGGCGATTTCCAGTAATCCAACAACCATCGCTGATAAAACCATGCACTAGAATCATTTGGATCAGTAAAAGTAGCGTTCATAACTAAGTCAAGTTCTGAAAAACAAAAAAAAATATATTAAACATGGGAGTACACTACCAAAACGAATAAATAAATGAATAAATTAATAAAAATAATGAAAAGTAAATCACCTTCATCATGCTTATCAGCTCTGATTGGTAAATCATGAACGCTACTTGGATACAACTGTTTCAACAATCTACTCCTGTAATGCCAGGATGAGTAATTTGAAAAATTATTTAATATTTTAGTCTTTGTAAACTCTAATTCTTCTTCATCTGATACATTTGCTTTTTTAACTATAATCAATCTGTAGTCCCAACAATGGACTGAAATATTTAAATATTTGTCAATTTAGTACACTAATTTTAAGAATTGTACGTAAGAGACTTACAATTTCGTTCATCAAGATTAAGACATTTGTTGCATAATTCTAATTCCCTTTTATAGTTAGGATTAGGTAACTGTTCAATAACCCAAGTTCGTTGATGCCATACACAGTAAGACTTGGGATTTTCTCTCAAACATGATTCTGTTAGTGTTAGTTCTTTTTCTAATCTTTCAACACGCTCTCCATCAGACCTTTAAATAATATAAAAAATAAATGAAAAATAATGTAATAAATTATAATGAATGCAAATCACCATTTGTTATTTAAAAAAGCTTCTCTTCTGATATTCCACAAAGTATAAACGTCAGGATACCTGACTAAAAGTTTCTCTGTCAACAAAAAGATTTCATCATCCAATTCTTGGTTCTTTCGCTAAACATAAATATATTGGTCAAAATAAATATTTGATACTTTTCATACAAATAAGTAAATCAATCAATACAAAACAAAATGGAAATGATTGCATGAATATTAAACAAGTGTGTAAATAACCTTCTGAAAGACTAAGTCAACTACATTTCGAAATTCAACTGCTTTCTTTTGTTTTTCTTGCTCTCTAATTTTCTCCTGCTCAGCAGTTGTACGAACTTTTACTCTTCCGTGCTGTAAAAAAAATAAAAATTTATGACTCACCTAATTAGATACTTTTCATACAACAATTCAATTAATCAATTACCATGTTTTACACATAAAGGTCTTTGAACTTTGTGACAGTAATTTTTCTACTAAAAAATGTTGCAATATTTTAACAACCTTTTTTTTTAAAATAACAGCTGCTTCTTAAAAATCAAACATCTGGAGAATGTTTTGAACACATCATAGATTGATGTAAGCAATGTAACAAAGACACCACAGTTGGTAATTACTTTGTATGTGCCAAACAAGTATACAGTTGAAGAAAAAGTGCCAAAGGTAGCTTATGTCAGACAAGCAGCTAATCAAAAGCTAGGTACTACTACGCAGTGAACAAAGTTTTTGTTATCGTAATTCGTAAGATACTTTTTTATAAACTCGCAGGTAACGAGCAGTCGAGCAGGTCGTCCGTGTGACCGTATATTGTGTTATGTCCTATATACTTTCTCAGGTCAGCTTAAGTGAGGGCCTGAGGGGGTGAATATATTTAATTTACAATCCCTATAGTATTAGTATAGGCCCTCAATAGGCCCCAGGCAGCTATAGGCACTATATAGGCAACCAAAATAACCTAACCTTATGTTATTATCTTTTAATCAAATATATGCGCATATAGTTTTATCGCATGCCGCGCGCACGAAGAGTGCATGATTTTTCATTTACCTGATTTTCCACGTTTCACTGTTTATTGTTGTGTTGAGTGTTGATAACGTGACATCAATGCAGTGATTATAAACATTGATAAAGGTAGTATATACCGTGATCAAGTGTATCAAGATAGACCTTCGAGTTCTACAAGATTTAGAAACAATGTCTGTTTTTCGACTATTTGCCTTTAACAGTCTCACAAATTGCCGTAATGCATTATGTTCAAGGTAATCCTGGCAAATATTTATCAATATATATCCTCAGTAAATTTTCAATCGACACTCTTGACAAATACACGCTACATATTGATATATGTTTTTTTATCAAAACAGAAATTCCTTAAATAGCTGTGAAGAACAGAAAGCATTTATATCGTACAAAGCTCTTGAGAAATTAGGCATTCCCAGGCCACCAAAAAAACCTATGACTCCGTATCTCAGATTTGGCCAGACCATTAGAAAACAAATCTCTAATGATGAGCCAGGTATCTCGGCAAACGACACTGTCAAGAAGATTGCGGAGAAGTGGCATCAATGTGAACCAGAGAAGAAGAAATTGTTACAAAAAGAGTACCTTTTGGAAATGGAGTCCTACCTAGTAGAGCGTGAAAAGTACGATAATACCATTACACCAGAGCAGAAAAGTCTTATTGAAAAAAACAAGCAAAAAGTAAAACGCTCAAAGGAACTGGCTTTTTTTTTTTTTTTTTTTTTTTTTTTTTTTTTTTTTTTTTTTTTTTTTTTTTTTTTTTTCAGAAAAAAGCCAGCTTGGGCAGACCAAAGAAACCGTGTACAGCATTTATAAAGTATATGATGGCATGCAAGGACAAGAAAGATCCATCAATCAAATATTCTGTAAGTTTTTCATCTCTTGACCAATTTTTAATCAAAATTAGCTCATTGAATATGAGCAATAATTAAGAACTTCCTTGATTTTCTATGTAGGAATGGCTGAGTGGCATAGGAAAAGAGTGGGAACTAATGCCAGAGCAAGATAAACAGAAATATAAACTAGAAGCAGAATCAGAATTACAACAGTACAGATCAGAACTGCTAGTTTGGGAGGAGAATATGTTAAGACAAGGTCACATTGATGTTGTGAGAAGCAGGGACTTGATAGAAAAACTGCCAAAAAATCAAATGTAAATACAGTACAATAACTTGACGTTATTAATAATTTTTTATATCACTTTTTTTTATTAAAACCATTGTATTTCTAAATGAGCTGACAGATTCGAAATAAATTGTGTAATAAAATAAATACTTTAAATCTTAATTTCTCTTAATCTTACAGTATAGGAAATTTGTTATTTGTACAAAATATGGTTTTTTCGTTTGCAAAAGTTCATTAAAAAAATTGCACGATCTTTGAGCTAGTCCACAGCATTGAAATAATCCAATTGAATAATACAAAGCTTGTTATATAAAGTGCAAAATCCCTGGATATTGTACTACAAATACCCAACACTTTTTTAAAGCTGTACACTATTTCAGGCTTAATATTGCATAGAACTAATGCAGCCATCATCATATTGCTTCCTTGATATTCTTCAGACTTGTTTTCAAGGCACAATCGTGTTATTGCCAAAATAATGTAAGGTGTCACGATTCCCTGTAGAAAAATGATGTTTCAAAAATGTATGAATTCATTATATTTTATACGTGCGGAAATACCTTACTTTGTATGCCGAAAAATCCACATTAGCTAATAATAAAATATTCACAAACACAGCAAGTAAAAGGCAAAAGAGAGGACTGAAAAACAAAGTAAACAGCAACGAATGCTGATTTTGTTCACGTGATTCCTGGTGCTCAAATATAGTTGTATTGAAGTTTACATTATCACAGTCTTTTGTGTGACTTCTAGAGTTTAGCTCTACTGCATGCCTAAATGCAATATGATTATCTGGCTCTGAATATTTTGATATTGTTTCTGGAATCTTACATTCTACTTTTTTAGGACTGCTCCCTATAAATTATGAAAAGGTGATTAAATTTATCGCAATTAACGATAACTGAGATAAATAAATCCAATTGAATCGTTTGAACCTTGCTTCAATACATCTTCAGTTTTTCCTTTTGGTGTCTTGTTATTATGAGTTTCGCAATGATTTTTTTCTGATACAAAACCATTGTCCGATTGTACTCTTGACTGTTGTTCGACACCATCTGTGAAAAATTGATTATGAAAGTCATTTTGAGAACTTATTATATACAAACAATAATAATATCCAAACAAGGTTATGTTTATTTGATGAATATACGTTTAGGTATTATAGTCGTAATGATTTTAAAATACATTACCATCATTCAATTTGTCTTTGCATACTCCAACAATCCTTTGTATACGACTTTCCGAATTTTCCAAAATACGTTTCTTTCGGGCTTCACGTCTTGCAGCATTATCAGCCATATCACTTTTTTAGATTAATTGTTGTATAATTTAAAGTTGGGAAGAAAAGCGAGAATCAGTAGATGAAAATTGTAAATTATATTTTTTGAATCGTTTTCTTATACGATTGATTGTATTATTTTATATTTCAGTTCGTTTGCTTCTCCTACTAATAATCACACAAAATATTGGACTGATACTGAACGAGTGTTTGTGTGTATTATACTTATACTACTGTCAGGAGTGTCAGGTCGTGTAGTGGAAGGGGACTAGGGCCGGAGTTAGTACTTTGCTATAGCACCTATCAGGGGCTGATCAGGGGTGGGCATTTGGACAAGATGCTCATTTAACTGCAGTATTGAAGGTCTTGTATTTCTGTATGTATAAGTGCAGTAGTTTAATACACATCAAATAGATTGTTATTTTAAAAATATTTTTCAACATAAGCATGCAACCATTATGAGAGGTTTTACCTGCAACATAGCGCTTGTTGACCATCGCGTAAAGCATTAATTATACTTACTTCTAATTACCGAGCTAATTACCGATTTATCAATTAAGTCTTCAGGAAAAATTTTGTCTTTGCACTGCAACCAACACTATTTCGCACTTGTCCAGGCTATTGCAGTACTTACAAAAGACAACATTGTACGTAACACACGCAGTTGGGCAAGTATATTTTACAATGGATAGTATAAACCAAAAAACTGCGGTAAAAACCTCTCAGTGGTATTATATTTAACTATACATTATTTATAAATACAGTATTTAAAATACTGTATTTAAAAATGGGATTTATAATTAAATACGCATCAACTACGGGTATTTCAATACTGTGTTTAAATAGTTTGTCAAATCCGTCGCTAAAATTTTGTGCAAGGTAAAATTTTACAAAATTAATTTTACCCGAGAATACTTACGTAGATTTACTTTGACCTAAAATTTGTTATGAATTGCGCTGGAAGCAAAAATATAGTCCCTACATTGCGAAAAATTGCGAATTCTTGCAAACTCAGAGGTACACATCATATAAGACTTTTATGTTTAGAATTCTAAATCTAAATCAATTCGATAAAGTCAGTCACTGTCCGTTATATTTTTAGGGTGTATGTATTTTGTTATTTTAATTTTTAATTTGATGTTCATGAAATTAATTTGTTGTCAAATCCATGGCGCTGAATGACTCGCAAAAAATGATCACCGTCTTTTAATTTAATTTACTGTTTTGTCATCTGACATTAATCTTCTCCACACTTACCTACTTTTGAAATATCTAGAGAAAAATATTTCTTTTTCTTAAAAATTCTGTAAGTTAAATAAAGGTTGTATAATTTTTCTATTAATATTCGTGGAAATAATAGGACATTGTAAAAAATAGGCAGGCAGTAAAAAAAATTAACAATGTATTTACATAAACAAAATACATATTTATTTATGCAGATGATTAAACATAACTTTTTGGAATGGTTATTTTAAATTGACTATTAATTAAAATTTCTTACAATCAACTTGTAAATAAAACTTCAAATCTTGCAAAATATAAAACTTTTTTAAGCACATGTGCGTTTTAATGAAGTATTTTAAATTTATGAATTCGTAATTGCCATTTTTGCAGGTAATTATTATATGAAATCATTTGGAGTATCTGAATGTAGATCTGTCGATAAATCTTTAAAAATCCCTGGCATTGCAAATACAAATTCATTGAAAAATAAAATGTATTGTCTGGGACATTGATTTTGTAAAATAATGGACTTTGTTCATATTAAAAATATTAGGCCATTAGTGGGATCAATGCATCATTTGACATTTTTATTCCAATATCATACACAATATAGATACACAATCATCTGTCAAATATATCTCAGCGCGAACCATGTTTTCAGTGAATTCTATTCCTGATTACGAATTAAGAGTTTGTACAAAAATAATTAGTACATTCTTAATTAAATTAAAATATATTCAAGCTGCAAAGAACAATTTTTTTAGCGTGCACCATCACCATTATTATCATACAAAGATCCTCGACATTCTTGAGTTTTTTCATAAATTACAATGGAAAAATTAACTATATTCAGTAGAAAAGTCAAAAAAAAAAAAAAAAAAAAAAAAAAAAAAAAAAAAAAAGGTTAAAATAATGGAAGACCTCCTTGTTTGGAGAAAAAAATCTTAAAATTTGAAATAAACCAATATAACCGATTAAAGAATTAATTAACGAAATATGAGTTTTACGTGTACATACATAATCTCTTCTGTATACATCTGAGTACACCTACAAGTACAAACAAAATTACCTCGCAATAGCAAGGCAAGGAACTATAATGTAATAACAGTATAAAAAGATGCAATTTTCCCACGTATACAGTTTTGCAAAATTGGTTTTCGGGTGAAGAATAAAACGTCAATAAATAACAATCTCTTACTCAATAATAATCATTCCCATGGACTCCTGAACATAGGTATAGCTGTACAATTTACATATTTATTTCGCATACCACCGCGTGCAAAAATTGGATACTTGAACCATTGCACTTGAAGTCGGACTTTAGTAAATTACAACCTTTATGTAGTATATATATATATGTATACTCGCAATTGCACACGTCCCATACTGACACATATACACACGAACATACACCTTTCACACAGTATATTTCCATTTTATTTTGCTTGCATCAATATAATCTCATCACTCGCAGATCCATTCCTCGTCTACAACTTGAGTTTAATAATTAACGTTAATCAATAACAGTATTCTGATATGCCTTCTCCGTCAAGAGAGTTTTTGCTCGCGCGTCACACCGTTCGTTTTCACAAAACCAAGGTAATGCGTCCATTTAATAAATTCCCTATTACTTTGATATACCTATACTATCATATTATTAATGTAATAATTATCCTTGACAACGGGCTATAGCCCGCAGTGTTACGGCGCCAAGGATAAAACCGCAGGTGCATGCGTACAACAACATACATCCATCACGTATCAATCGCACTTGTGAAGTAAACGTGATGGAAAAGCGCGTACGTGCGACGCACGCCAATAGTTAAAAGCTTCTTTCGAGCCGCGCAAGTTGATATTTAGCGAGAGATTTGCGCTCCACTGGTCTCTCGTTTAGTCTCGACTCTTCTCGAGGAGGAAGAGAAAAAAGTTGGGTAATAGGCTGGGCTCGTTTTCACGATCTATTAGCTGGCCTGCCACTTGAACTCGCTCTTCATTATCCATTTCTGTCTGATCTCGTCCGGATCGCATCGCTCCAGGATCGGCTGTGACGCTCCGCTGCCCCGTGGCTTGGCCAGACAGTGTTTGGTGTTGACATGCTTGATCGTCTTCGTCTGAGGGGACAATCAATAAGAGCGTTACGTTTCGGCAAAACTTAAATCACACCGCAACGCGAGAAAAGTTATTTCATACCCTGTCGTTGTAAATCCACGCTTGGTTTCCTCCCATCCCGTGACAGCGTACGATCTTCACCGCCCCGGAGGGACTCGTTGCGTCCAAGCACATGTCGTCCGACATGATCTGTTGGCGCTTCGTGTAGGCGAATACCTGCGAGAACAATTAGCATTAAACTGAATTCACGGACTCTCGGGGACTCGGGCCAAAATAGTCCGGCACACACTACAATTTCCATCATATTTATTTCCGAATGAGTACAAAAAAAAAAAAATGTACGCGTGATTGGAAAATAACGATATAATATGATATGAATGATTAAACATGGAAAAAAATACTTGTTAAAGTTACAACACGGTTATGATAAATTGAAAATAGCCATCGCGCACCTGATTACCGCCCAGACTGTGGCAGTAGCTCAGCCCGACGTTCTCGCCGCTCTTCCTGCCCATAGTGTCGAGACAGTAGCTCTGCACCCTGTCCGGAGTTTGGCCGTCGGCGTTCTGTATGTCGCCCAGGTAGTAGTAGTCCAACGGCATCGGCGACTCGGGATAAATGTTCTCCAGGTACCACCTGAAGCTCTTGCATTTGAGACGTTCCCTCAGCTTGAGACGCTGCGAGACATCGCCCACCGTGACGCTTCGTGCGCCTGGAACATTTCGTTGCGACAAAATTTCATCATTTTATTTTGTTTTCGTTTTCAACCTACAGCGAGTACAGAGCGAGTCCGTCTCGTAAGAATCGCATCAATCGATTGCGTGCCTCTAAAAAAAAAAAGAAAAAAAAGGGGATACACTTTCGATTGATGGAGAACGTGAAACATCAAACACATTTCGAAAACAAAGGGAAAAAAAATCAAAACCTGTGTGTGTGTGTGTGTGAGAGTGCACCGATCGCTATGAGGTATCGTCGTCGTGTGCATATTATACGATATTGCGATTATGCTGAGAACAACTGTTTCGATGATGCATGAATTTTAGTGTGTGTTGTAGATGCAGTATTTACAAAATGGAGAGATTAATCAATTTTTTTAATGCAACATATACATATGCGTGTACATATACAATACAATATGAAGGAGATAAGCAGATACAAGCTGAGGATCGATATGCGCAGGTGAAGTGGAGACTATCTTGTCAACATAATAAGCGCAAGAAGATGAAGAAGTTGAAGAGATAAGGAAGATGAGCCAAGCAACACTTAATATGCCATGTCCATACGTAACGTGCAACGTATTCAACAGAGATACCGGATTACGTTTCAATTCATACAAATATACATATTAATATTAACATCCATTTTAATTATTTTCCATCGCATTTGCCACTGCGTGTTTAGCTGCGATGTATAAATTATCGTACATCGAATCACCGTAGCAGCAGGTATACACAATATACATACAAACACACGCGCATGCTTCTTTTTTTTTTTTCTTCTTCTTCGAAAAAAAAAAAAAAACAAAAAAAAAAAAAAAAAAAAAAAAAAAAAAAAAAAAAAAAAAAAAAAAAAAAAAAAAAAAAAAAAAAATTGATAAAATACGAGTGAGTGTGTGTTGGTCGAAGAAAAAGGAACAAAAAAAAAACCAACGACAATCGTGCGCGAGTGTTGCGTGCTATATAGAGCGCGTCAGCTACCTGGATTAATGTTGTAATAGAAGTATTTCCACTGGTCCAGCCAGACCTCGGCGAGGCGCGCATTGTTGTGGTTGACGATCTTGCTCGTACCACCGGGAAAGGTGTACGGCGTCGATTTACGGAACACGTGGCCGACGTGCGAGCACGTAGCTATTTCCAATGTCCCGCCACACATCCATATCTAAGCCAATATACTCGGTCTCGATTAGTCTCCCTCTCAATCTCTTTCGGCCCCTTTCTCCCTCTGGTTTTTTTTTTTTTTTTTTTTTTTTTTTTTTTTTTTTTTTTTTATTTTTTTTTGTTTTTTTTTTTTTTTTTTTTT
>JAPYYV010012301.1:0-10372 GCA_030522625.1 Copidosoma aretas | reverse complement strand
AAAAAAAAAAAAAGGAAAAGACAAGAAACAACACACAGCACGAGAGAGGTGTCGGTTGTACAAAAACACGCCGCGATCGAGAATCGCGTGCGGACCAATCAAGCGACACGCGAACCTTTTTCCTCCGTACATCTCTCCAATAGTTTGCGCGCGTAGGAAGTAAGTGTACGGTAGAATAGGGCCGATACGCGGGCGGACAAACGAGGGGCGCGAAAACGAAAAGCCGGGCTGCCATGGCAACTTCCTCGCGGAGACACGCCCACGTCGAGATGTTTCGCCCGTACGGCACATGATGTATCATATACATATATATTTGTATCTGGGCATAAATCTAGCTGCCACGTACGTATATAACTCGCGTGCGCGCAGACGCGAATCTCCGCGACGACGTATACCTGAACTACTGGTCTCTCGCGCGCGCACGCGTATACATAAGACCGCGATGACAGTGAAAGTCGCTCCCCAAGTGTTTATATAGTACATCCGTGTCTCTCTCGCGGGCTCGTACACACATGCATGCGCGGGAGTCTCGTTACGCGAGAGCAAAGAAGCGGGGGCTCGGACATTTTATCCCAGGGGTTAACAGCCGCCGCGTCGTGCTGTCAATTTCGTCGGGCTCGTCTCCCCCGCTGTATGTATATACGAGCGTGACGCGCGCCTCGATAAAACGTAATGGAGGCCGTGAGTAAGTATAATGCATGTATACGCTTGTATGGATATACACGCGGAGATTTCGCATTTGCATTCGGTCGGTCGGTCGGTTGGTCGGAGGAATTCGGAGGAGAGGCTGCGTGTGCGCGTGTCCTTTTTTTTTTTCCCCTGTTTTTTAATGGACGCGCCGCTGCAGCCGGGCGAAACGAGGGGGGGGATCGGTCGCTTTGATTATTAGCGCGCCCGAGTGCTCAATAAGTTCGGAATGATGAATAATATTAGCCGCGGCGGAGCTGCTGCGCTGGGAGGTCGTTTTTCAGCGCTGCATCCGCGTGTGGCGTCCTTTCGGATTTTATTGGCTTTTGATTGGTTATTTATTTATTTTTTTTTTTGTCATCCCGACCTTCGGAGGCACCGTGTTCATCGTCGTAGTCGAAAACATATTGTCGAACATTGTTGCTCCTCCAATAAAATTAAAATCATTTTATCTGGTGCTACGTTGAAGAAAGAAAAGAAAAAAAAAAATTTAATACCACTCGATGCAAACAAGAGCAGCAGCAGCAGCATCAGATTCACTTAGCGCGTGCGTGACGGCAGGGATCGGCTATTATTCAGAAAGCGTCTGCTATAAATAGAACTATCTCTTATAACCGGTCGGCTGCCCCACACTTATGCATAAGCGCAGCATAATAGTACATGTACGTATCGATCACGCGAACGGAATCTCTACCGGCGGCTATATCTTAGCCCTTAGTTTGTTTTTTTTTGCATCGATTTCCCAATTGTCCTATCATTCTTACAAATTCGATTACCAAATGGCGATGTGCGAGCAGGTGATGAACTGATCAAATCACACCTTTTTTTTTTTTACGCTGACGAAGAAAAAATATGGACAATAAAATGTTTTGAAGTCGTAAAAGAAACAGCTCGTAGAAGCGTCATTGTGTATATGTATACACTTTACGAGCAATAAAAAGTAGTGACTATACACACATACACACGGCTTGCTTTATAAATTGTGACTCGGCAATAAAGAATGCATATTAATGTATTGCTCCCGAGCGTCGATGCTCGGCAATAAATAAACCAACGTTGTTTTTTTTTCTTCTTTTCTTTTCCGTCTGTCCACCGACTGAAAACAGAATGTATCGGGGCACAATGGAGCGCTCCGGCTCTCTCGGAGAAGTGTAAAACGTCGACGGTAAGTGCGAAACAAAAATTACGAACCGAACGAATGGCCGCTCACTCGAATTAGATCCGAGATACGGGGTAAATTTACAATCTTCGCCGACCCTCGAGCCAAGGATACTGTAATAATTATCGTCGATGACAGCGGTATAAGGTTGTGTCTTAAAATTCCTCGCTAAAAATATTGGCTATTACTTTTCCAAAGTCTGCACGATATACTTGTTCGAAAATCGATTCGGCGCTGATGTCTGTTGACTCTTGAAACATAAAGTGTTTCGAAATATACGCGCAATAAACAAATCACGACCGGCTATGTACATATTATATACGTATGTATGTATATCTCGGAAAACATCGTCGTACGGCATGCACAACCGACCGACGACATTTTCACAATTTCAAGCTCAGCCTGCTGGTGTACATAAATTAACTCTGCATTCATCGGGAAAAAATATCCCCGTATCTTTCGTTTTCATTTCATTTCGTAACGAGCACCCGCCGTTACATAAAAAAAAAAAAGATCAACCCCAGCGTACGTTTTGATGAAAAAAAAAAAAAAAATCTCGCAAACTTTTCATTACCTCGAATCGATTCGCAAAAATAGCCCCGGCATTCCTCGCGCACGCATGAATACAATACACCGCGAACAGAATAGCGCCCGACTCGCCGTGCGTGCACAACAATCACCGTACACTCCCGCGGCGGCGGCAGCTGGTACACGACCTAGTGTACGCCACCGGCGATTAATAAGAGTCGTGCGCGCGCGCGCGCGCCAAGTTTTTGCGCAAGCGTGTATATATGCATGTAGAAACCGCAGCATATAGTGGCATTAAGTAGCTGCAGACGTGACGCGTACCGTAACGATCATCGCGCTCCCGCGGCCGTGCAAAAATCACGCGTGTCGACATTCCGCGTCAGGACGTATGATTCACCGGGGACGAGGATCCGCAGTACAATATGCGTGCATCGTCCCAAAGACCGAAAGTCCCTCGTGGCTGGGACGGTCTTTGTCGAGGGATGACTCACGGCCGAGGCTCGTCCCGAGAGGACGAAGGAAAAAAAAGAAAGTGTAGCAGCGGCTATATATACGGCCGTTATAGCCCATGACCTTCTGGCCTCCCCTCTGTTGTTCTCGCTCTCTGAATTGGGCTTCCTGGGCGGCTGCAATGCGGGGGATTAGCCGCTGTAAATGTATACGAGTCTCGCAGCTCATTTGCGCCGGGGATCACTGGCGTCGGGAGATAAGGGAGAGGTGAGCTGCCATGGGCGGAACCGTAACTCATAGTTTTATGGAGATGGAACGCCTGTACAAGTTTGTCGTTGGTCGGACGGCGATTCGCTCGGATTTTCGTGATTTCAACGGGAAGAAAGATGATCGGTATATGCTGAGTATACTTGATCGTCGAGGTATAATAGGGTCGATTGCTTGTATTTTAAAACAAACGCCCCTCGGAATAAACAATTTTTGTCTTCGGTTATAATTTCGCCTGCGCATCGAACGAGTTCATTGATTACGAGGATGATGATGGGTAACTTGGCAAAATATCTTTTGAACTCCATCCACGTAGAGAATATCGATTGGACGAACACGTTGTTCAATATCATAAATGGTATCGAAGTACTGAATAGTACCGTTCATCACTATGAATGTAAAAGAAAGCTTTCATATGCGGTCAAGTAACAGCATCTCTTCGCAAATACGTCTCTATGTAGAGGTCCTGTACGACTTTCGTGGGGTTGATGGCCGCGCATCCAAAAAGGAGAAGGAACACTATTAGCTGTACCTATTCTTCAGTGCGTAAAGCTGGTCCGAGCACGTAAACAATGTACATAGATATATTTCTCAGATGTCAACGACAATTTCAGGCAAGCCATCCATTACGATACGTATTAGAGAGAGAAAAAATAAATAAAGAAGCCTTTGTGAGAGTTATGAAAGGCACTCGGGAGTCTCGGAGGATCTCATCCATTTTAGATCGGCAGAAACAACGGGACAGCTTGCCTGCCGAAAAGAATGGAAATGGAGTTATTGTTCGCTAATTGGCTGTACGACGAACCGTCGAGCAAATTTTTTTACCCTTGAACAGTCGGTCCTTTTTCGGCCCATCAGACCATTCAAACTTCAAACGCTCGAGAACTTGAGTATTTCGTTGACGTACTATTGCATTCGATAGTAGAGAAGACAAGAACCTACTGGCGGAGTGTTAGAATCCATGGAGTTTGTTTTATATTCGTTTGCCAAATGGAAAACTACCAATAAATCTCTCCATTTTTATCCACGTGCGAAAACAAATCCCTTCTTCCCTTGATCCTTTACTATGGTACAAAATCAAAAGATCACGCGATAGAAAAAAAAAAAAAAACACTCAAGCGTCTAACGTTTGCTCCCCCTTTTGGCATCTTCTGTTCCATGCCAGGCTGCACGCACACAAGTACACAGCATACCATCGGAGCAGCGAACCAAAGAAGGTCGAGCGCCTAATTGCCGTCCGTGAGTAAGTAACTCGGGGTCCTATTACTCAATACGGCCCGTTGCCGGAGAAATGCCTAGGTTGCTACGCCAGGAACAATACCCCCCCACCTCCTTGGCATTCCCACAGCGCCGAACACCCGGCCGCGGAGACGCCACCCGAACGGAAAAAAATCCCGGAGAATCCCCAGCCGTCGTCCGCGGACGGGCAATTTTCCCCGCTCGGTCTCATTTTTCCCGGGCCCCGCTCGGCGGAAGCGACGGGCGCAATTCCGACTGGCCCTCCTCCTCCCCCCGTTCGGAAAAAATGCGAGCCGAGCGGCGGAGGTACGAACCGACGAACGCGGGCAGGAAGGGAACGAAGCGTATATACAAGAGAGGAGGGCGAAAAACGGAGGAGCGGGCGAAGGAAGGGAGATCCTGGCGCGCTTGCGTCCGATTCGCTAAGTGCAGGCTGTGTATACGCGGAGCTGCTGTAAAACAACAGCTGCAGAGTAGCGTCGTCGTCGTCGTCCTCGTCCTCGTCGTCGTCCTCGTCGTCGAGGGTTATGTACCCTACGTAGAAGCGTACCTACCTTATACCGACCAAGCTATATGCATGTATAGTTAGTCGGCGTGCCGTATGTGCTACGAAGCGTGGGAAGCCCGGAGAGCGCGCCGGCGCGATTTGCTTAAACGATTTGCCCTCGAACTTGCGCTCGGGCTCGCGGGCGAGAGAGAGGCGCGCTTCGCTCTTTAACAGATATTCGCGCGCGAACGAGGGTACACGCGGTTGTGTGTGTGTGTGTGCATTAGAAAGAAGGTGAGCGCTCGTGCACGCGCGTATCGGAGACATGGAGAGACCGAGATGGGAAGGTTGCGCGTTTTCGCATCGACGCGGGCGATGATGACTTACCCGCCCCTCGACTGTTCCTCCTCGTGGGGATGATGTCTCTCTGGATTATGTTTCGAAGAGGTGAACGGGTTGTATAACGATGATTTCCATCGGTGATATTTCACATGCATTTCGCTCGTTCGGGAATTTTAATTGTCTCGCACGTATTGTGAAATATTATTTTGAGCATCCCCGCGTACAAATTCCTAACAACAATGCAGTAGTAGTATTAAAATATCTAGCGACTTGTACTGAGAGAGAAAAACGATCGAAATGATATGAATATTCATTAAATCGTTCAAAATCTGTTTTTTTCCAAACATTTTATTCAAATAGATATTGATTTCAAGTTCTCGCTCGGGATAAATATTGGATCGGATCGAATGAATACAATGACCGCGTCAAATATTTCATTTCGCTATCTTTTCCTCTCAGCGCGGTGATAAAGAATAATACGCGCGAAAAAATTGTTCATCATCAAGCGCGATGAATCACTTCGGACGGATCGGAAAATCTCAATCACTCGCGTACGAACAAATTGCAATGGAAGAACGTACATAGTGCGCTCTCGTGGGTGCCACGTGTCTTTCATCACGTCGATTCACTATACACCCCGCTCGTCGCGGCGCTGTCAATTCACAGCGTGAAGCATTCAAATGCGCGCGACGGAGACGAACAACAGCGAGCGATGGAAAACAGAACAATCATCATCATTCAGCCCCGGAGGGTCGTAAAAAAATTTTACGTCCACTCGAGTAACGTTCCGAACGACCTTAGACGCACGCGAGTATTACACAGCGTTTCGCAAATCCGAACTATTAATCCCTCTCCGATCTGCTCTTGCGCAACGGCGTCGAGCCCATCGGCGACTTTACGACCCCCCCCCCAACGGCAGCAGCCGCCCACGCGAAAATGTATCGCCGCCACGTTTTCATCATGCGCGCGCTCTATTATAACGACGATGCAACCGTTGCAGGGGGAAAGGAAAAAGCGAGAGAGACTCAGAGAGAGAGAGAGAGAGAGAGAGAGAGAGAGAGAGAGAGAGAGTGAAAAAAACAGGGAACGCGAGCGGCGCGTAATTATTGTCGACGGCCGGCGATTTTTCAGCGGCACTTGGCAGTCATCGCTACCGCGTATACCGCATGTACACCTAGACCTACATTACCGCGGCGGTAGTCTGCGCTCGCCCGCAGCAAGGTTGCAAAGCTCTCTTTCTGATGATGATGATGCTTCGCTGCGTATGTACACATACATATTATGTGTACGCACATGTGTACCAGTTTGCTCGCAAACGCGCGTGTATATTATTACGTCACGAGGACTCTTTCTGCTGATACCTATACTACTTTGCATCCTCTTCCTCCGTTCCCTATTATATCATGCGCAGCACGCAAATATTCCTCCATTTGTTTTTGCGAAAATCGAAAGAACATTACTCTCTGCAATGTTTCGTTCGATGATATTTTCATCGCAGAAATACTCATGATGGGGAAACATCCGTGGAAATGGTGCAGATGAATCGAGCCGCGGAACGCGATGGCGTTGCACGTGTATATGACGTGGCATGCATGTGTAAATATTATCATCGAGAGCGCGGAGAGAGGGTAAGTGATCGAGTTCCGATAGAGAACTGCACGCGGTATAATGTGTGGGGGCTTGTGCATGAGCCGTAATAATTCACGGGAATTGAAACATCATGCGGTTTTTGTTTTTTATTGGATGAATCATCGGTAATCTATAGTCCTCTCTATGCGTGTTGTTGCTCTCATCGTGTTTATATACGTGTGTTACGATATTTTTAAAATGTATACCCATACCCATGCACACGCGCTCGTCGCGCGTAAATCAATTTTTATTATCGTCCGTGGTATCTCCGTGTGATGCTTTTATTGCTGTCTGATGACGTTTCGCGGAACGATAAATTAACGAGGAGAGAAGCATCGAAAGGAAAAATATCAGTTACAAATACATGTTCGAGCTCGACCGAGTGCATATTTTTTTTTAATCTTCGATCAAATTTGCCGATCCATTCTCCGAGCTTTTCATCTTTGCGTGCGAATATATAAACGCGTCGACATTACTTTGTTGCGTATATTTTTCTCGCAGCCAACGCGTCCCCAATTAACGTTCCAGTTATTTCGAGATCACGCGAGCGTGGTAAATGTTCAAAGTGCTCGTCTGCGGAAGCCCCGCAGAAACGAACGCTAGGAAAGAAGACAGTTTACGCGACCTTGTTGGCGCTGCTCTTTGGAAACCATTGCGCTTTCCCACTTGTACGCATGCGTCTTTCGATATCTTTCGCCCCAAGTGTAAGATTTGCGCTTCGCTCGGAAGTAAAAGAAGGAAGAAAAAAAAGTACAAACGTGGCGCGTTACATGTGTCATTACAGCCTGCGACGGGAGAGGAAGAGAGATACCGGATCGCGTGTCATAAGTTATATAAGGTAAAAAGTGTACACACATATGGGCTCGATGGCTATCTCCGCCGTGTATATTACATGTGTATACACTTGATGCTCCGCCGCGATAAATTTTTCCTCCTCGATTAATTTATCGAATCCACGGCCGCGCGATTTTTACGGTTTCTTTTTTTCTTTTTTTTTTCCCTCCCATCCTACCCCTTCCAAGAGAGCAAATTAATCACGCTCAACCGTGAATGATTTCTTTGCGCCTCCTCTTTTGACACGAGACAGCGGAGGAGGAGGAGGAGAAGAAAGAAGAAAAAAAAGGCCTGTCTAAATAAAGCATTTTTTCTTCCACTCTCCGGACGAACGACAGAGCACCGTGATAATTGACGCCCTTACGTCACAATCGCGCGCGCCCAAGTCTTGTGATACACCGCGGCGTGATTTTCTAAAAGCCGCGCGGTATAATAAATCATTTTTCAAGCATATTATTACGTCCAGCTGCTCTCTCGGACACCTTTTTTTTTTCATCACGACTGTATCGTCGCTGCACAGCTCGAAGAAAGCTCTCTTTCGAAACACAAGCATCGCCACAGCAACAACTCGAACCAGTAGCCCCCCGAAGTAAACAGTCTTTCACACGTAAACACACCCGCACACATGCATACACATACCCAGAGTAACCCCCCGGTGGACAATGTGTACAAACAGACACACAGCGGGCGAGGTTGATCGATCGATCGATCGATATCGACGGATACACAGCCCCGGCATCGGCAGATCGGAACATTCTCCCACGCAAAAAGACGCTTGAGAACAACCGCACTGCCACAGCCGCGGACAATAATCGGACGAAAGAGCAGCGAGGGAGAGAAAGAGCGAGCGAAAATTTCATCCCATGGCGTGTCTATAATGCGCCTTGCATAATACTCTTTGCGAACCAACGAGCCTTCGATGACATTTCCAGCCAAAGTCTGTACTGGAGAAAGAGAGAAGGGGACTCTCTCTCTTTCTCTCTCTCTCTCTCTCTCTGACGAGAGGTAGGTATGTATATATAGGTCTATTGTGTACCATTGGCGCGGGTCGGCCTCTTCGCGCCTCTTTTGTGGGGTATATGGTTGTACGTATATATAGGTACGCGCCTCGTTTTATGGTAAAAAGGATCTCACGACCAAACGACCTCTTCGAAGCCATGTATATATAGTACACGGGGGAGGGCACGAAACGCGGACGTCGTTGTTGTTGTTGTTGTCGGTCGCTCTCTTGTGTTCGAGTTCGAGGACGAAATTTGCCGCTTTTCGCTGTGTGTCGTCTTTTAGATGTGTACGGTCGTTTTTTCTCAGGCGGGATTTTCGCATCGTGGACGCGGATGGATTCCGGGAGGAAGTTATTAATAAATTAAATTATCCCTTCGACGTTCCTTTTTTTAAAGAAACACTATAGTGTCACTGGAAGTAAGGAATCTCTCTCTTTTTTTCCGTTCGCCGCGTGTCATTAATCAGCAGGGGCTATAGTATTTCGTACGTTTTTTTCATCCTCAATGTGGAAAAAAAGTATATTTGTCCGCGTCGAAGAGTTGGCTGTGGAATGTAATTTGAGCTATTATGCTTGATAATTACAGCGTATTCGTTTTCAGGGATCCTCGACGCGCCAACGGTAAATGCCGAGAAGGTCGTAATAACAATAATGATTATGGTTATTACGATAATGATAATAATAATAATAATGATGATTATAATAATTTTTGAAAGTGAAAATTATACACTCAGTGCCCATATTAATCAGCATCAATTAGGTAATAATAATTACAGACTTTTATGCTCGTTTAATGCCAAGGGAGAGAGAACTCGTGTTGCGCAATGGATTTCTAGAAAATTTATCGAATAAATCCATAAAAATTATTATCATAATTTTCACCGTCGCGTGTACCTACTATACGTACAGGTATACTATATATAATGTATAAGTACATGGATTTGCATTAACGTGAGCGGCGGATGGTTCCGGAATCTGTTTACGGCGGGAGAGTGAATTTCACAAGTTAAACCGGTGATTTACGACTACCACGGCCGTATTATATACGCATGTATTCTGTCATACGGATAAAACGAATGTGCCTTAGACGAGTATACATAATATTACCTACACGTGTTGTTACGGACGAAAAATTCGAGGAGCATTATTTCAAGTTTATAATATACTGTGATGATCATTGTTATTACACTGCAACAAATGATTGTCATTTGCCCGTGCAAAAAAAATAATCGCAACTGTCATTATACGTACGCTCACGTACGTGGACCCCCGAAAAAGAGTTTTACGAAGTGTTTAAATTTATAATGATAATAAGGCTCATTAAAACGGGATTCCGCGGGGCGCATCGTTAATTCAAATATGACGTATCTCGGATCAAATGCGCGCTTAATGACGCGCCGCCGTAAGAGCCACTATGCATAAACCTTAATGTATTCCGATTTAACGGTATATACACGCGAGAGAGGAGTCTCCCCGCCATTTTCTCGTTTTAATCGCCAAAAGTAAATTTCGCCCCCCCCCCCACTTCCCCCGAACCCCCTGCTGCCGCGTGACTCGACCTCGAAATTTATGTCCCCTCCGCGAGCGCGAATCGCGATAAGCCCGAAAACGCGTGTAAATACTCATATTTATACGCGCGCGCGTGATTTCTCGAATTTCCGCTCGCCCTGCGCAGCCTCCGTCTCCGCCGGATCACTTAAATTTATACGCACCCATGCGGCCGTGGAGAAAAAAAAAAAGCCCGGGCAGC
>JAPYYV010012300.1:0-15923 GCA_030522625.1 Copidosoma aretas | reverse complement strand
CCCCTGGCCCGTCTCCCGGCACAAATCGATCGACGCTCGGCGTGACTCTCAATCCGCCCAACACTTTCTTCCGAGTCGATTATTTGTGATTCGCCCACCAGAGGCCGTCGACTCCACTGACCCAAGGAGGTGCAAACACGATGCGACCGGCAAGGGCGCGGGCCCCCAGGTTTACGGGCTTTTTGTTTTGGACATACAGCGGCGGCGGCGCCACGCGCTAGCAACGCCTGCGACGCATACCGTATTCCTCTTTCTTTTTTTTTTTTTTTTTTCTTCTCCGTGGCGTGTTTTCGGTGATTCATACGATGGGCACTGGCTGATCCGGCGATTGTTTGCTTTTTGTATTTTTTTGTCCACAGTTTTTATTTCTTTCGTTATAAGAGATGGGCTTGTTGCGTGGCTCCGAGAATATCGTTTTTTCAGTGAACTTAATCTGTTGTTGATTTAACGGAGCGATAATGTGTCAGGGGATACGTTCCGTTTTAGATTATTTTTGTTTTAGAATCAACTAGCCCATGATCTTTTTTCACTTTCGTAATATAGTCCCGACCAGATTATCTTGAAGAAATCTGTAAACATTATAATCTGAGAGAGTAAACAACTTTCTCAAAAGATATTGTTTGGTCGTCAGGCATTGATCGTCGATCTTTCGAACTGTTATTTTACAACACAGCAAACGCTGCGTTATCCCTCGCGTTATCCAGTCCTCAGTATGTATGCGATGTCCGAAATGCAAGCGCAAACAGAAAAATGTAAATCCCCGTTTCTCGCTAATGTATTCGTACGATATTACCTCGGAAGGAAAATTGAAGAAATTGTTTTCACAATTTTTTTTTCTCAAATCGAACAATCCAGCAGTAATACTAAAAAGCTTGTATAAAAAAGCACTGTTGTGAAATAGCAGCAATTTCAAGATTCCTCTTTACCCAATACTGGAGTCGTCGATTTAAATGATGAGTCAAATATAAGTCCGTCCGTGCAAAAAGGGACAAAAAGCATGCTAGAATGTTAATTTACAATTGACAAATTTCGACGAGCTTATTGGTTTGTTTTTGCACATTATTCGTTTTTTAAACGATCGAGAACATGTAAGGATGTTCTTCTCTCATTCATTTATGCGTGTATTATGATTATGTGTTCGTTTTGTTGTGTTGGTACTATAAATAATTCAATTAAATCGTAATTTAATTACAGTTCAATTAAATTTGATTTCAATGATTCAAATAGGATATTCAATATTGTGAAATCCTACAAAAGATGCACTGGTTTTTCAAATTTCGAGAACAAAGCAAATACATTAAAAAAAGTGTCATCTATGATGTATTTAACGAAACAATTAAATTTAGTTGTTAATCGAAATAACCAATCGATTAAAAAGCAAATTTATTGAAAGAACGTTCATTTAACTGTTTAATTTAATTGTTAATTGAAATAACTCAATTGAGAAACAAATTTCAATTGTAATTGTTTGATTGGGAAACTAAATATTTTAGAACCCCGTTTGGCTTGGAACGCAATAATAATTACGCTTTCTTTGCTCCAAACAATAAAATTGAAATCCTGTTTTGATGTTTTGAGTGCTGATGCTGGTAAATATAAACTATTCACGTACGGAGAAACGGGAAAGCTGATAATTTACACACGTGTGATTATGCGTTCTCACGTGAACACGCGCACGGAGAAAGCACCGCGACGAAGGGGGAGTTTCCGTTAGAAATCGGGATTGGGTAGGCAACGGCGGGAGAGAGGGCGAGGAATTTGCGGAATTTCCATCGTTTTGGCGGCTAGCTCATCTTCTCCAAGTATACGACACTTGAGCAAGTGTTATTGTCGAGCTATAAGGCAACCTCCTCGCCGCTACCGCATTCCCTCTCTTTCTCGCTGTCAAATGGCTCTTCTTCTTCGACTGCCCTTCTTCGCATGTATCTGTATATATGTATGCACGCGTACCCATCTGGCGCTCCCGAAGCATACGGCTCTTCTGTACACTTTTGGTGAGCCTGGAATTCCTTGCTGGGAGAGACGTGCGCGGGTATCCCCCCCCCCCCCCTCTTTTTTTCGCCACGACTTTGTCCGCTAAACTTTGCTATTTCCACCTATATGATCGGTAGGCCCGATAATTTATGGATTTTAACTGCGCACTCTGTTCTCTCGCGGTGATGTTTGGGGGCTGTAAATGTCTACCGCATGCCTGGGTAATAGTGTTGTCACGTATAGAAAGTCCATCGCCCATTCGTCGGTGCCAATGTAGGCAGTTCGTACCAGAGCATAATTGACGCATACAGCCGTGAGTAGAGAGATAATCGTAGTCGAAAGCGATATAATGGTTTTTCAAGGAAATATTTATGCTCGGATATTTTGGTGCCTAAGAATTGTACCCTCGGTCGTGTTTTTTTCCCCTCTCTGCGGTAGGACCCTGTTAAATCCTGGGAGGGGAAAAAACACCTTGCAGCCCTACAAAAATTATACGCTAGGGGAACAAAAATTCCGGGCCTACGATAAAATTTCCGTTGCGAGTGTGAAAAATCGTTTCATCCAGACTGCGCTGTGAATCGGTGGGTTTTATTCAACAGCCCAGTGTTTCTTCTGCAAATATTTAACACTTATGATCGCTCGCTTTCAACATTTTTGAGTGTTTAATTTTTTTAAGTTGAATATCAAACACATTGTAATATAATGATTTGTTAAATGTAACTTCGTAATACAATGATTCATTTACGATTTGGGGTGAAAGTGTGAATACTTGCGCGTTTTACTTCCAAAAAGTTCAAACGCTCAAAAGTGTTGAGAAAATACTCATACAAAAGGTAACTATTGAATCCTTTTAATCAAAAGTTTATGTCTACCAAAGTACTCGCGTGTGTAGTTTCGTAAAAATAGCGTTAGAAATGGCTTTCACGTCGAAAATAATGGAAAATAATGTACCCATAATTAATATTTTATATCCCTCGTCACATACTAAATAAAACACAGTAAACATATACGTATATTTCGCAGTCCAGTTTATTTCCAATCGATATTTCAAACCCGTATGATTTCGAAAATCTCGCTCATCTCTCAAACCACTGCACGCCATTAGGTATTTCTTACACTTTCATTGGGCGGAATTCCGATAGCTTTTCCCGGACACAAGCCGAAGCCATTATTCAAGCCGGACTGACGTCACCGGGGAATCAACACTCCCGAGAAAAGAACATATACTTAAAATATAATATGCTGGCGGTACATGATGTATACATATATATACACCTACCAACTTACAGTATCGCGTAGCACAGCATGGGACCGGCCGATCGGCGAGGAGTATCGCTTTCACCCGTGGAGCAGTACTCGCTCCCCCTGCTTTTCGAGAACCCCGCGCTCCCTCGCGGGGCTTTCACCGACGACGCGACGATATTAGAACCGCGGCTCGGGTTTCCCCGGGAACAACCGCAGCGGGCTCCCGCGAAATCGAGCGATTGGACGGGGTTGATGATAAAATGAAGCGCAATGAAAAGTGTAGTCGGTACGGTGATGTGAAAATCGTGGCGAAGGTGTTGTACCGGGAGACGGTGGCTTTGATCCTCGAAAGCGTCGGCCGTCCGGGCGAGCGCGACGCTTCCGCGAAGCGCCATCAACCGCGCGTCTCTCGGGCCTTAAGTTTCGTGGAAATTGTTCGGCCGATCGATTCGGTGTCGCGCGCCACGAGCCATGGAGTTTCCTCCGCGCGTGCGGTTCTTCGGTTTTTTGCGCTCGGCAGTTATCGAACGAACGAGTCTGTACCGTTAGGCGGTTAGAGCGATTCGTCGCGCGCTTCCAGCCGAGGGAGCGCGCATCACGTGGCTCGGACTTATGATGGGTTTTGCAGTAGTGGTGCAAAATTATCAACATATTCGGATCCTTGAGCGATTTGCGTTTGACGCATGCGTTATTGCCGAGGTTATTGCCGTGCGTATCATACGATTGTATGTAACGTGCAGTTCGGATTCCGCGTGCAGTGAAAGTTGAATGCACTTTTTCCAACGCAAACCCGTTCTTGGGTTTAGTATATACATATACTTACATATGGTTGTGCCCGTTCGATTGGAAACTGGTATACCGTCAGCGTCAAATCGTAATCAAGTCGCTGCAGGCGGTATTATTGTCCAAGTAGTTAGGGGGGCATAGTGCTTTGCACTGGTCCCCATGCGAGGAGGTTAGTTTTAGTCGGTAGGCACCCAGGTGAATCCGACACTCTCTCCGGTCCGAAGGACTGGAGAAGTCTTTCGAAGATTTCCCCTCGCCCCTTTGAAAACAAAATAAATAAATCATCGTCCAAGTAGGCCAGGACTATACCAAAATCTTCATACGTATTAAAATACGAAAAATGCTGAATTTATGCCTTGTATATGTTTTCTATTTTACGTACAATTTGATTGAAACGAAATAAAGAGCAGATCCTTGACCTCCATAGGATTTGTAAATTATTTTAAAAACCTTATGAAAAAAAGTTTTACAGAAATTCTTTATCTCGTCGCGTACCAGATTCATAACTTAAAACCTGTAAAATCAATGTCCCAATTATTTGTAGTTCAAGCTTCGGCACTGACTATTTGATTGATTGTATTCACATCATTTAATTTTAATGCTTGATTTTTGTAGTAGATTAGTAAATGATGTAGAAATCATGAGATGATTCAAGCAAGAAATTAAAAAAAAAAACACACTGAATCGTCCCCATTACCTCTTATCATCAGAAATCAGTTACACCTTCTTCATTTTATCGCCCTTGTTTCAGTACAATCAGGTTAATTGCGTTATTTTTATCCATGCAATTGATGGTTGAGATATTTCTCTGTTGCCTTACGAGTAGTTAAACTTATTTTGACTTAATGTATTTACTGAAAGAGGGTTAAGAAGCTTGGAAGCGTACTCTCGTTGCGACTCGATGGATTGACTAATATTGAGTTACTAATAACAAACAAACTGCAGCAGAACAGCCGACTGATTATTTTTTTTAAATCTTTTCGAAATTCTAAAACCATGAAAGTTATTAAAGTTATTGATTTAAATATTAAACATTATTACATTATTTTTATAATAACATTTGATTCTGAATATAATATTAATACCAAAAATAATATTGATCTTATAACAATTTAAAATCTATAATGTTATTCTTACCATCATCCCGAGTCGTGCTTTGTCAGTAATCAACGCGTTTATCTCATAAATATGCATAACAACCTGAAAAATAATTTGCACAATTTGCTAGATGGCAGACCGGAGACACAATACGTGCGAATCTCGTCATCCATACCTATTTGAGTTTAAATAAATGACAGGGATGAATATAAAAATACCACTCTCGAAGTTAATGAATTTTAAACCCTTGATTTATTCACGATTGCATTCACGACCTTTGTAGTAGGTTGGTTGATGGTTAGCTAGTCAGCTCTATTTCCCATTAAAATCGCAATTCAGTAATAGCAAAGCCTGCAAAAATCGAGTCTCTTCCTCGGATCGTTTTTCGTCTTGTGGTCGTTGGGTTGCTTTGAAGCTTGGAAAAAATAGATACAATTATTTGGAACATTGTTTTAATTACGTCAATTTTAATGATCGCTGTCGCAAAGTTTTTTACAGATTCGATTTCCGATTACTCGAGATATTTTATTTGTCCATACGCTGCAGTAGGCGTGCCATACACATCTATCAGGCACACCGAGTATGAATGTAGACAACTGTTTAGGGCCTCATGTACAATAATATTTAACATATTCATTAAAAAACTGCATGAAAAGTTTTGACTTTTATAATATACATAATATACTTTTAGCATATCTAACATTCTTGCACATAATATTAAATCCAATGAATTAAATATGGTTGAAGAAGAGAAAAATAAAAAAATTCAGGCAAATCGCTTTTTCTTACGTTTCAGAGCCAAGCGAGACATACGCTTCACCCTCTATCCTATCGGCTTCATAATAAGCGCAATATTCCTAGCTGCGACGCTGGCCTCTGGTCTGGCGCTGCCAGACGTATCACGTCGCCTGCCTCATGCTCGGCGATATCTCCATGGCCGTCATACAGCTGACCGGGAATTCGCTGCAGGGCGAGTGGTGCAGTTCTGTCGGTGAGTACCTGTACACGTTTATGTATGCATGCTCGCTATGCTTGCGTTACATGCACCTATACATCATTGCACGTGCAATACACGTATCACACATATAGGTGCAATAGCGCTGCACGCCGTAGCAAAGCTATGCCGAAAGTGGTACGCACACGTACGACTCACTGTACAGAGTTTAAGGGGTGATGCGAAGTTCATCTTAGCTTTTTAAGTATTAAAATGTGGAAAATATACCTCGAAATATACTACATATGAGAAAATTATATATTTTTCTCACATTTAGGGTTTGAAATTACTTTTTCTATATAGCTAGACTATAGTTACTAAATCATAATCGGCTATAAACATGTTGAAACACATTCTGCAGTGCTATTACGTGACATATGCAAAAAAAGAGCAAGAGACTATTGAGTTGATATTCTCAAAAAGAGAAGGACAATTTATTGGTGTATATGAATATCAATTGGGTTGAAATAAGAATCGAATTGAATATTGAACGACTGCTCAAAATAGGCCATTAACATACTCTCACGACGTTTTGAGAGGTAGGGGTTGGAAAGGGCCTCGGAAAGGGTGACTCTTTATTTCAATCCATTTTATTTTCTCAAGATGTGCCTGAAATGTTAGAATAGGAAAAATGATTACGGCGATACTTTGCTTCTAATATATTGTAAGATATTGCAATGTGGATCAGTGATTTGTCAAATAATATTAATTTCAAATAAGAAGAGAAACTTATACAATCATTAAAAGTAATGATCCTTCGTTATTTTATTGAAACTTTTGATTCAGCCCTGATAATCTGATATCGAACAACGGTAGGAAGCGATTTTTTATTCTTTCTAAATATGAAAGACTCAGTACTTTAAGCGACTTCATGAATTTCCAAAAATTTTATCTTTCCCGGTTTAGCTAACATAGCTGTAGTAGCAATGCCGAACATCATAGAGACTTCCTTTTGTTTTGTACAAGATATCAGACAGTAACTTGCCGTGTTCAAACTTACCATTTGGTAGCGTTGTATACAGTTTCCGCTAACCTATTGATCTTCAGTGTATGATTTATTATTTTGAACATTAATAAATGTTTTTTAGATATATAACAAAAATACAAATAGACGTATATTACAAGAAATCTCTCCACGAACCAAGCAATTTAAAAACTAAAATTATTCAGACGAGTGAATGATGGATCGACGATTGGTAACGCGGCTGTCTCACAATGGGAGGAAAAATTTTAATACAAAATGGCGCAGCAGCTGTAGCCGCTACCTCGTAATACTTTGGAGAAAGAAAGAAAGAAAGAAAGCGCAAAAGGGATCGGTCAATATTTAATAACCCATCTCTGCAATTTTTCAATATCCGCCTACAGTATAAGCAGCAGGTTCTGCTCTGTTCGTGCCCTTTTCTGATTTGAACGGATATATCCGATATGTATAGATACATTTATGTAAATGCGTGTAAACGCATATGGGCTATGGCGATCGAATCTGAGAGATGAAAAATTGGGTAACTCCCGAGTATACACACGAATATCCCTATCATCTTTCCTTGCAAATATCCACTCATCGACGCTACTGCCGGTTCCAATTAATTGAAGCACGGAGAGGGTAACGAGTACTCTCGCTGCATTACATATGATATATACTTGCTCCCTGTAACCTGCAAGCCCATATCTAATTATCGATGCTGAAGGATAAGGTTTCAATTACAATTTTCGGAGACTGTGAGAAAAGAAAAATTCAATCATGCATATTTGTTTATGTTTGGTGAAAAGGAAGCATTTTGGTGATTTTATAACTACTGCACATAAAACATATATTTAGATTCGATGCACTACCTAAGAAAATTTGAATTTTATCCGTGTATGCAATGTATGTACACACAGTCGACGAGAATCAAAGCACTCCTCCGATCAACGACGAAGCAAACTGCTACACGTGGAAACGTACCCACGTAAACAGAGCTTATAGCAAAGCGGATTTTTCTACCGCAACTCAGCTAACAGTTATACCTCTCCCCACATTCCCTCTTCATTCGTCCGAATCTCAAGGGGTAATTATCCGGACAACCGCACGCTAACCCTCCTCTGTATGCACCTCATCCACAATAGACCAGTCCGGCCCACGCTTCATAAAAGAGAGAATGCATGCACGTATATGTACGCAGCAAAGGATAGGGTGAGAAATCGCGCATGGCTGAAGCTCTTCGTGGAATTCAATTAGTAGCTGATTGAGCGATGCGCGGATTTTGAAGCCCCCCCCCCCCTCTCCCCTCCTCACCTCATCTCTACTCAGCGGTAGCGTTTGCGAAATTCTCCGACAGCCTCTTGCCACTTGTGGGTGCGAGTGAGCAAGTAAATGAGTGAGTGGGCTTAAGTGTACTGCTACTAGTGCTCCTCGTCGAATGAGGTATAGGTATAGCATTTGAGAGAGGAATGCGTGCCAATGTTTGCGTTCCAGATGTGTGGATACGCGCTTATGTTGTTGGTTACGGGTTCCTGCGTTTGGTGAGTATGAGGGGAATGTGTGAGTTTGTACCTGTAAGGGAAACTTGAGGAGAAGGAGGAGGAAGGGGGGTCGGGGCATGTTGATGATGACGGTGCTTGAAATTGCATATGTAGTGCTTATGGTGTAGCTCAGAGCATGAGACCGACAAAGTAATTGCGTGGCGTTGTGATTTGGCGATGTGGTATCGATGAATTGTGAATTTAAGCTGATAATCTCGTTGTGTAGGAAATAATTCATATTTATAATTGTCATCATTGTTGTAACTGCCATACGTCAGGCATCTATGGAGTCCATTAATTCTTCAAACTCCTATTTTATAATTTCCTCATATATAAGCTTCCAGATAAGTCCTCAGTGACCAATCGTTCGATATCTAATGTTCCAGAAGCTACGTCCAGTTGTTATGCAAGTAGGGGATGAGTACATTGAGTTTGCCAAGGTCTCAATATTCTCTTACAATATGTGCTTCTTATTCCTCATTACCTTGATTTGATGGTAACGCCTTAGAATAGAAGGGCTTCTTCACCATTTCAAGGTGAGACTTGAGTTTTCACAGTCTAGATGTTCCATATCCTTTATCCAAAATTTAAGGAACACTTCAATCCAGTACGTTTTTCAGTTTGCCTAAAACCTACCGATTCTCATCATTTTTCGTCAATTCCTAGGAAGGCATGATAAGTTTACAATCCTCGAATGGCTTCATTATTTACAGATCCTCTAGATTAGTTTACTGGTCAGTCTTTTTGTATCCTCTCACTTTCTAATGGTCTAGTATTTAATAAATGCTTAGCCCAGTATTGTGTGTTCCGTCGATTATCGGTAAGGTCAAAAAAATGCTCTCGCCATGAACCTCGATTTAAATAACTACTCAAAAGTTTTCTTGTTATTTAGTTGGTTTATCGTAAGTATGTGGTGATAAATACATAATGAAAAAATAATAAATGACGCCCTCTGCATTGATAACTTACCGCATCTCAGAAATTCCGATCAAGAACCTTTAACGAAGTGAAGCGCTGGGAATCAGGACAAGACTTAATTTTATGTTCTCATCAGCCCACACGACTTTTTTGTCGTTTTTCGCATGATCAATTTTTTTTCGATTTATTAAAACAACAAGTATGAGATGCAATCTCTTCAAATGCATAATATATTGGGTACACAAATTGCTCGTATCCACTTGTTGCATAAATTACGGTGAGGTAAAAGTAATGTACTCGGTTTCGTGTAATAAATCTTCGCTATTCACCAAACAGCTGTGCAGACAAAATGTGAAAAAAGGAGGTTTATGAGCCAAAGAGAAAGTAGGACGCCGTGGTGTTCCACATTCTCCCGAGGCATGTGTGAGTGCTTGCGTATGCGAGGGTGTATCTTATCTTTGGCGCCTTTTAAAAATAGATCTATACACGCGACAAAAAAATACACTCGTCATTGGCGTGCAGTAGTCTATTTTTTATGAATTCAAAAGAGAGCGAGTAATCTCTACGGAAATAGGCTCCCGACGCTCGATTATCTGACGCAAGTCGCGCTGAATTACAACTGCCGCCGTGGTGTCTCTTGGTGCTTAAACATGTGTATGCGACAGATGTATTTTTTTTCAGTCGTGCGGACGATAAGTCGAGCTTTTTCTTGACCTTTTTGCTTGGTTGTATTAGGATGATTTCGATCCACCGATGTATTTTTTCGTACAAGTGTTTGTGATTGATTTATTTTCACGTTTGCTCGGGCATTTTTCAGTATTGTTATGTTGACATGATAATACATAAATAGCTCGGTTGCTGATCTATTTTTCTGATGAATGGCTGAATTTACTATTTTCCACGAAGTAGTTTTAATATTATTATAAAAAAAAAAAAAAAAAAAAAAAAAAAAAAAAAAAAAAAAAAAAAAAAAAAAAAAAAAAACATTAAAAAAAATAATGTTTACACTGATTAAACGATGTGTTGTCAGGCTGAAAAAATTATACCGATGAAAACACGCTGAAATTTGTTTACCTTCTATACAAATTTGAATCTATACTGTGCCCACAAAAATAAAGAGACTATTAATTTTGAAAAAACCCCTGCCCACGCCATAGATTCCAAACTTGTTTTCCTCCAACATCTGATGTCCATAAATAGATTATCGTGGAGAAAAACATAAGGTCAATCAAGAGCGATTAAACTGTGCGAATAAAAAAATTATTATTCTGTTATTTTAATTTGCTACGCAAGGAAGAAAATGGATGAAAAATACAGGAACTAAGTCTTCACGCGGGACGTCAAGAAAGACAAAAAAGAAAAGAAAATGCAGATTTGCGTTATGTAACATTGTGCCCTGCTCTATCTTTCTCAACCCCCTTCATGCGCATCACTTAGCCAACTAACTCGCGGTGCAAAT
Organism: Copidosoma aretas; assembly: GCA_030522625.1. NCBI lineage: Eukaryota > Metazoa > Arthropoda > Insecta > Hymenoptera > Encyrtidae > Copidosoma > Copidosoma aretas. Next base: position 4,947 of record JAPYYV010012300.1, on the reverse strand, counting down.
CTCATTATAAAACGTGATGCCCACTGTACGTTTCTATGAGGATAAAAAACCATAATTCGCTTAGATGATGCGCACCTCTTGCTCCCAGCTTTTTTTATTCTGAACTTGACAAAATATCTATCGTACTGATAGGGGCTGCTCACTTCAAAGTCATGATAAAAAGTCTGAAGGCTTTGATAAATTTTGGAGCCTTTAAAAGACTTGTAATCACTTCTGAAAACTTTAAAAGACTTGAAGACTTTTGCAGTAGTTTAATGACTTTAGATGTCTCTAAATTATTACGAGTTGTGTCCATGTCACTTTTTTCTCCTACAGATGATTAAGTCATGATATAAATAAGTTTATTTTTTACCTAATACATCGTCAAAAGTCTTCACTTAGTATGAGGACCTTGTCGATACCCAATACGAGTCTTGGTATTGCCTCGTACTGTCTTAATATTCAAGACCAATACCAAACAATAAAATTTTAATCAATACCAAGATCTAGACTGTTACTACCAAGAATATTTTCTTGTCAAGACCCATATAACAATATTTTCCGAGATTCTTGGTCTTGGTTTAGTAAAATAAAAAAATAACGGATACTAAATAATTTAGTCTTTTTTTAATTTCATAATTTTCTGTTTGTCATAATATTTACTGTATAATCTAAGATAGTATATGAAAATTACATGAAACAATTTGATAACATCTATAAACTCTAAAGTCAAATTGATTAAATTAATTCCGCAGCCAATAAAATTCATTTGTAGTCATTAGATAACTTGAAGTCTCTTATAGTCTTTTAAAGACCACCGAAGTCTTCCGTCGACTTGACAAGTATTACAGAGACTCCAAAAAGGATATTAAAAGTTATTCATTGATTTCTGGAATCTGTTGATGTCCATTCTGTTATTTTTCCCCTTTTTATCCGTGCTAAAGACTTCGAAACACTTTAGGAATCTTTGAAAGACTTTCAAAGACTTTCTTCGCTGTCTCTTAAAGTGCATAGCCACGAAGTTAACTTTTGTTTAAAGGAACCTATTTATTTCAGTAATGTGTATGGCTGATTAATTCATCCGTAATTTTCAAGCACAGCATTATTTACTACGTGCTAATATATATTTCGAGACGTCGAGGAATTTCAATCGATATTCTGCAGTCAGAACACGGTGAATACCGAAATTTATAATGTTATCCTGCAAATATATTTTGAGCACATGAAGCAGCCGAAACACGGAAATGGCCATTAATATCTCCCATCATATTTCTCTGAGTAAAAGTAATCGCTCGTAATCCCACTGCTGCACCACTGCTGTGTTTAACAAAATCCCTTAATCCGCTACCCAAACTATTTCCCTCGCTTAAGCTCCTGCGCATACTTGCATCCTGCCCGCGTTTTATCGCGATGACACACTACGTGCATATAAACACACACGCATGCTCAGACGTACAGGCGCTCGAGATATCGATCGAAAAAAAGTACAATAAAACGGATGCGGAAAAAGGAATGAAAAGAACCCTTGCGTAGGGCTGCAGATGCTCTCTTTATCCATACCAGAGACACATGTAAACGTACACACATACTGAGCCAAGAGCCATATGTCACTGGCCCTTTTTTACTGACATTCCCACACAAGATGTTTCTCTCTCTCTTCAACTGTTTGCCTATCCAACCTCGACGCATGAAACTGGGCATCTCTTTGTTTCCTCAGAAAACAAGACGAGGCCATGGTCCGGCTTGTTGCTGTGAGTGTCCGTGGCTTTGGCTTTGGCCGAGATAACACGACGACATTGCTCCCCTTTCCTCTTACACCATGTATAGAATCCCATCTTATGTCCTTACATCTTTATGCTCTTTTTCCTTCTCAGTTTCCGTTGCTCTCTCGTACTTTTGTGCCACCACCCCCACCACTGCTCTGCCCTCTGCATGTTTTAGTACTCACGTATAACCGCGATGACGGAATTTATCGTTTCGTCCCTTTCGTTGTGCAGAACGAAAAAGGTTGAAAACCATTCTGTTGTTTTCACGACATCGAGCCGAATGTTGAAAGGGCCATGTACACTATCGCAATACTATCTTTGATAGTGGGGCCATGTACACTATCACAAGTGACTCAAACTTTTTCATCATAATAAGAGGCATGAAAACGCGTCATGGACGTGTAGTTGATTCGTGGTTGTTAAAAGAGTGTTGATAAAAAAGTTTTCAAATTAATGGGAAATGTATGATATAAATGTTTCTGTTTATACTTGAACGTGCGCCATACATACGCAAATGATACGTGTCATGGTAAAATGCATTTTTTGATGCGTTGGCGACAGCAGCTTATAGATTATACCTAATAATCTCTTCTTGAAAGCCTAGATCTCTCACGTATGTACTTCGGCGCGCTTGCAAAGTCAAGGAAAAGCTTTTCTTCTTCTTATCTTCCAAGTCCATCCATCACCCCGTGCTGGAGCCTCTGTTCCCTTGATTTCACTTATCCATCTAGCTCAAGGTGAAATAAGGTCGTCAGACAAAATATGATGTAACAAGCTAAAATCGAGGGTCAGTTTTTCAGTCATCCAGAGGGTGGAGATTTTATTTTTAGTACACAACTCTGTATTTAGAATCCTATATGAGATAGAATGGTGATTACTGCAGCTGATCAAAGTGACATTCGCTCTAGAGAGGTGTTTTGTGGCTTCCGCGACCGTCTGCTCTGGGTTTGAAAAAAAAAATTACTTTTCTCGTATTGCATGTCGATTCTATTTCCATCACATCATCGACTCGACGCATCGCAGTAAAAAAGGAATGCAATATTGGAGCAGAGGAAAAGGATCAAAGCACACTGAAACGAGAGTCGGAGTAATGACGGCTCGTAAAAACCCGTATTTTCGTCGCAAGGCCGAATTCTCTCTCTCTCTCTCTCTCTCTCTCTCTCTCTCTCTCTCTCTCTCTCTCTCTTTCTATCCCTCTCACTTTCTGTACATTTTAGTGGATTCCATTCGTTGCTCTTAGACTTCTTCTTTTTCCTATGCCCTGTCTTTTGATCCACACGCCTCACAGTCTCTGAATAGAGCATCCACTATTGATTGCTTCGTTGGAAATTTTTTTCGTACATCCCTGGCAAGAAAAAATTTGATGCATATAATTCTGCTAAGAGCAGCTATATACATTTTCAAGGTATACTTATCTAGAATGGGATTTCATGTTCCGTTTTTATTTGACCGTTTTTGCTTTTTTTTGTTTGCAGTATCGTGACGGAGATGAAAAATAGTAAAAAAAATATGGTCAGCAATTATTTCCAGGCATAAACTTGATTCTTTAAAGCTTTTGGGTAGTATACTCTGCTACTGCAGCATCACTCTTTTTTTTTGTTGGTCGAGAGATGAGAGAAAACCCGGAGGATCCCACGGGATTATTCTGGTCAGATGTTCGGTGTGTTGTTTTGATCTCCATTTGTTACGCTATTTATAGCGATTTATAGGCTCGTACTGATGCCGTTGCCTCGATCGTGAGATTTCATTGACCAACGTCCAATCATTATTTTCATTTATTGGTTCGCGCTAAGTATAGTTTATCAATTGCTGGTCATTATTTCATTGAGTGGTCAATGCGATAGGTTTTGAATTTAGACGTTTTTTTGAGTCCATGATAACAAGTTAAATTTTAAAGGGTAAATTGATTAGAAGGTCATATTAAAGAAGACAGTATTACATTTTGAAAATATCTGCTGGTAAAGTTTTAATAAATCGTTGAGGTATGTTAAAATTTATGGAGATAACGTTTCACGCAGAAGAATATGACATAAAACTCGTACACTTGTACAATTACTGTAAAATCGTAAAACATGCACCACGTGATATTAAATGTTTGGTATGTCATCAGCGCATAAATTAGAGCATCATCGATCACTATTTATTGTAGAGATACTAGCTATATGAATAAATAAATAAATAAAATTAGCTTTGTGGTGAATCTTAGAAGTTAAAATAACTTTTGGGATCTTTCAAAACACCAGGATCACATTATTAATTATTCTGAAGTAAAAATCACGATTTATTGAACACTTTAACTAGTTAATCCACAAACGGTCATGTATGCATAACAGTACGAAATAGAAAACACACACTAACTTGAGATGCACTCGCAGAAATAGGAGGTAGAAAAGAAGAAGAAAGTCATCCCATAATTTTACGAGTAATTTTAAGCAAAAAACAGATCTTTAAATTTTTGTGTATGCTGCGTAGTTTTTGAGTAAAAAATCCCTAAAGTTTGAAAAAATAACTTACAAAGATCGTAAGAAAGTTATTTTTTCAAACTTTAGGAATTTTTTTCTCAAAAACTACGCAACATACGAAAAATTTCAAAGATATATTTTTTGCTCAAAACTAATCAAAAAATACGATAAAATTTGTTATTCGCACATTCAAACAATTTTTTAATTTGTTAATCAATATTTTTATTGCAGTAATTTATTTATTGAAAATTCATTCATTATCCATCTTCACAATGTTTCTGGACAGCATGACGAATCGAATGCAAAAAATCCTATCGTGATCCATCTTACTGCGCCAATTTGAGCTTGTTTGGCCTGATTTTGTGCTTTATTTCTTCGACTATACAGTCAATTTTCGTAACTATAATTGAAAACATTTTATTTTAGTTTGTTAAGGTTATTCATTGATGAAAAAATAAAAATAAAAAAAAATAAAAAATTTCATTGCGATTTAAAAACGATTTAAGATTTAACAGCGATTTAAACCGTTTTAAATCGCGTCGGCAGCCCCTCGTAATTTTACCTCGGATGATCTAAGTCCTTCTTCCCTCTACTCGTGCGATCTTCGCGGTTCGGTGGGTCGAACCATATCATTGTACAGCCCCTAAAAGAGACGTCGAGGGCGATTTCTCCCTGTTCAATTTTCATCGCAGCAGGAGGGGACACTAGATCATCAGCAGCAGCAGCAGCGAACGTAGCAC